>JARQOC010000005.1:522934601-523164167 GCA_033576535.1 Allobates femoralis
GCCTTACTCCTTGAAGCTTCAGTAAAGAGAGCGCAGCACATGGATAGCCAAATCTCCATTGAAGCTGATGTGCCAAGTGTCTTCTGATGGCCACTTAGGATCTGCAATTGGAGTCATTCTTCCCATGGTGAAATCCTAAACAATGTAGTGCTGCTGGTAGAATACCCCTTTAAGAGTGGAAGGCAAGAAAATTACCTATTAGCAGTGCTATTGATTGAATACCCCTTTAAAAATTCAATTTTAGCTTGTCGTCAAAATCCTCCCCATTGTCTCTGATTCTAGGATACTTGGTTGCTGACAAAATGTGGCTGCAATGACCGTATATAATGCATTATTGTATTGTTGAAGAAAGCTAAAATTAACCCATTCAGAAGATTGTCAGCCCCTGATATAATGTCCTTGTGTAGTCTGGTTCATTTGCACCGAGCACAAGTCTCCAGTAATAATCTCATTGATCCCTATCCATGATTTGTGTATACTGGTGAATGTGTGTTACATCCAATTGGCCATTTGATTGCGGATTTGTTGGCATTCTGTCCTGAGGTTATCGTCTGTATAATGTTCTGACCTGAGATTCACCGTAGACAAGTCTGACAATATCTGAACGCAGCACAAACAATAGTTCAGCTCATGCGAAATATTTATAGCGGTGTCTGACAAATGGATGGTATGTAATGCGTCGGTGGGTAAATGACATAAAGGATACTGAGATTGTTTTTTTTTTTCTTCTGTTCTCTGTGTCCTGACATGAAAACGAGGAGGATGTTTTGTTGTGTTGGGTCCTTTAAGTGCTGACTTGTTTCTACTCTCAGATAATGAGATCTACTGGGAACACAAGGGGGTCTATAGGCAGGAATATTAACATTGTAAACGCTTTGGTGTGTGTATCCTCGGGCCCACCTTGACTAACTGTATTAGAGGGTTTATTAGTTATGTCATGCTCTTCATATAACATGCAGTCCCTGTAAGCATTTTATTTTCTTGGTGTTAACTGTCAGATCAGCTTATTCAGACGGTTGGGAAAAAGCTGCTCTGCTCAATTTTTAGCTTGGTGATATTAATTATTTTATTTTCCATATTTTATTCTTATTCTGCAGTGCTGTAGAAAGTGTCACTGTCCACATCAGTCTCTGTCCACGGTGCTGCTCCCCATCTATACACACATGGGTCCATCTGAATATATAATCTAAGTATGGTAGACTGTCTCCTCCAAGGAGCCCCCTGTCCATACACCCTATTCAGAAATCTGAATGTCATAAAGGGGAGATCCGAGTCAGGATACACCTCTATGATCCAGAAGGGAGAGCTGCTGGTAAAGAGTCTACTTTGCCCTGCTGGTCCCGTGAAGCTTTGGGATCCTTGTTGAATTCCGACCAATTACTAAACCTCAGTGAAGCCATATAGAGGGCAGACATTTTCATTCCACATGCCAAGGAAACGTGGTTGGTTTAGTAGCTTCCTTTGAAATGGCTGTTAACTTATTTGCAACCAACATGGGGTAATTAGATAATGGCTATGCTTAAACAACTGTGTTTTCTGTCAGCATGCTGTCATTGCATGCAAATAAATATAAACGTACAGCGCATGGATAACATAGTGACCAGTCATGCACGTGAGCAAAGTCCAGTCTATTTGTTTGCGGATGAGACTATGCTTGTCTTAACATCTAATAGTTTCTACACCCATCACAAATGTGGACAAGCGCATAGAGCTGCACACAACCCAGCCACAGCACAATTTGTTTACTTGGCTTGTCTGAGAGTGACCAGTATTAAAGTGAACCCAGCCTACATCTGGTAACTTTACAGCTACGTATGGAACTGGAAATAATATGAAGCAAGCTTCAGAAAAAAAGTCTGAGCAGAGACATAATCACCCCCATGCACCGCCCCGGTGCAAAGCAGGCCGTGTATTGCAGCGCCGGAGGCCTGTTCAACTCTCCAGCGTCTCCCTCCTCCAGCTGCGGTCCCTGGGGCATGCATCAGAGGTTCCTGGATGGCACTTCCTGTTCGGGCAGGGCACTTCCTGTTTCGGGCGGTGGCTCCTGTACAGACTGGGTGCGGCTCCAGGGAACCCAGCAGGCCTATCGCGCGCTACTGCCCCGCGGCCGGTGACCAGGAGGAGGGAGGGAACAGGTGTTCCTCGTTGGGGGCACGGTACTTCTGGACAAGTACCCGCCAGAAGCTACACCCAGGTAAGGCTGATCCCTGAAACATGGAGGGTGATAGGCTTCCACCTCTGCCTCTGCAGAGCCCAGCGTTCCCCCAGCTCATGTAAGTGTTTCTGGGGTGGTTACAAGGAGTAGTTATTTAGGGCCTGCCTCCCACTGGGACCCCCTTCTCTTCCCTTTTTTTCTATAGGGAGACAAGGGCCACCTGTGAAAGGGAGCAAAATCCCGTCCAGGAAATGTGGCTGCGGCACGAACTTCCCTCTTCCTACAAAAAGGTGTCAGCCATGACTGACAGTGTTGTCAGGTTGGACTCCCCATCCCTGCTTGAGGAGCTCCAATCCATTAGAGAAGAGGTGCAGGCTTCTATCTCGGCACTGCCAGTTTTTGCTGCAGCTTCCAGGCCTTCCCCTCCGAAAGAGAGGAAGCTCCAGGATTGTGACACTGTGGATCTCATGGAGGCTGGCCAGAGCTCACCATCAGAGGACGGCGAGTATATTGCCTCTGTTGCCTCTGTCCAGACACGAGAATCTGGACACTGCTATTTTTCCACGGAGTCCATGGGTGAATTGGTGGACACTGTCCACAGTACCATGGGAGTAGAAGTGGTGGAACCCCCTTCTTCTGTGCAGGACTAAATGTTCAGAGGCCTAAAGGCTAAGCGGCAGTTGGGCTTCCCTGTCCACGAGGTCATCCGGGTGATGACTTTGTCTGGGAAGTCCCGAAGGTGGACATCCAGGTGGCCAAGGTAGCGTATAAGTCCTCGTTGCCTTTTGAAGATTCCTCCCAGTTGAAGGACCCCCTCGATCGTAAGATGGAGAGTGTCCTCAAAAACTCCTGGGAGAGGCGGCAGCTATGTCTATTAAAGGTGAACATTTCCTCTAGATGTGGGGTTCTGCTCTGGCAGCAACCATGTAGCAGTTAATCACCTGCACCATGCCTCATGTACCCAGTCGTGGCTGTGGGTTCAATCCTAAGCTGTACATCATCCAAGGCACATGATGGCTGCAGGCTATCCCCCTTACATGCCCCGTGCTCTGGCGACTGTGGGCCACTAACCGTTGGGCGAGGCTTTTAACCAAATCTCTCTTTAAGTGGATCTCCCAGCTGGAAGAATTCCTCCTGTGGGTTACTCCCAGGGAGGAGCTTTGGACTCATTTCAACTTCTGAGACGTACTACGGGCTTCCTGACCGATGCCTCTGCTGAGTTGATCCGCATTGGCGCCAGGTGCGCGGTGTTGGCTAACGCAGCTCACAGGGCTGTGTGGCTTACTTTGTGGAATGGGTAGGTCACGTCTAAGCTCCAGCTGTGTGGCCTCCCCTTTCAAAGGTCTTTTGTCTTTGGTCCGGCATTGGATGACATCCTGGGAAAGGTGTCAGACCGGAAAATGTGTCTACCTAAAAAGAAGCCCTTTCGGAGGCAGTCCTTTCGGCCTGAGCGCAGCAAACCCTCCCAGTCTAAAGGGAAGGGTAAGTCTGCTTGCTGGGCATTCCAGAAAGGTGTCAAGACCCATAATATCTTGCTCCCCCAGCAGCGGCATCACCAGCCGCCCCCTAAGCAATGCCGCCTTCCCATTGCGGGGCAGCTCCTGCGGTTTCTGCCACAGTCGCAAGCAATCTCCTCGTGCCCTTGGATCCTCTCGACCATTTGAGAGGGTCTGCATTTGGAATTCGAAAGCCAGCCCGTCCGTGTCTTCGAGTCCCCTCGCTTCCTCAGGGAGACTCACACATTTTCTCTTGTCGGGTCTGCGAGACCTGTTGGATTCGGGTGTGGGGTCCCCGGTTCCTCCTGGAGAAGAGGGCCAGGGGCGTTACTCCAGGTTGTTGGTGGACCTCCAGAATGTCCCCATTCGCCCGTCCCACAAGCGCTTTTTGCGATTCGCGATCTCCGGGGCAGGCGGGACGGTCCATTATCGGTTGAATGTGCTGCCCTTCGGGTTTTCGTAGGCCCCCCCAGAGTTCACCAAACTCATGGGGGAAGTGATTGCATTCACCCAGACCCAGGGAATATGTGTGCTTCCCTATTTAGATGACATGTTGGTGGTTGCTCCTTCGGCAGTGGTTCTGCGCACCCTGGTCTCCAAAAGGTTGGAGATTCTTCAGTCCCTGGGTTGGTGCCCAATCTTTGGGAATCGGAACAGGTGCCGGCAACCCGTCAAATTTTGGGAGTCTTGCTGGCCTCCTCCCGACAGGCCTCGTTCCTTCCTGCGGCACATCCGCTTCTGCGCTACATGCATCTGACCTGCTTCCGGGCAAGGAGGTTGCCCTCCTTGCGGGAAGCAATATCCCTATTAGAGGCCATGTCGGCCTGCATCCAGTCGGTAGCATGGGCGCAGGCTCCTTCCAGTCTGCTTCGGGAACACATCCTGAGTTCCTGGGTCAGGCGTCAGGATTCCTTAAACTCGTGTGTCCGAATCCCAGGGCGGATGATCACCTCGCTTTCCTGGATGAATCCCGGACACCTTCGGATGAGGTTGGCCTGGCTGAAGGCTCCTGTGACCTCCGTTCCCACTGCTGCCAGCAGTTCCGGTTGGGGCGCGATGGTGGATCGCACACCGTTCCATTGGATTTGGAGTCGCTCGGTCAGTCGCCAGTCTTCATACTTCCGGGAACTTCTGGCAGTGGAAGACGCGCTTCATGCGCAGCTCAAGTTCTCCTGGGTCATCATGTCAAGATCCTGTCGGACAAAGTGACTACGGTTGCCCTCTTGTGGCACCAAGGCGGTACTCGAGCCTTACTCTTGCAGGGGTTGGCAAGACTGATCTTTTCGTGGGCAGTACGCCATCTTCTCTCCTCCTCGGCAGTTCATCTGAAGGGAATGGCCAATGTACAGGCAGATTTCTTGAGCCGCACGGAGGTCCACCTAGGAGAATGGTGCCTCCATCCGGATGTATTTTGCTCTCTTATGGACAGGTGGGGTGTCCCTTCGATTGACCTGTTCGCTTCGGGCTCGAATACAAAGGTGCCGCTCTTTTTCTCCCTGACGGGGGGCTGAACGCCTTTGCCCATCCCTGGGCCTTCTGTTTGGTGTATGCATTTCCTCCAATCCCGCTCCTTCCCAAGGCGTTGCAAAAGATTCGGGTGAAGGGGGTGTCGACTATCCTGGTGGCTTCCCTGTGGCCCAAACGGGCGTGGTACGACGCCATCCGAGACCTGGGCCTGGGGGACTGATTAGGTTGCCCCACTGTCTCAACCTTCTGTCCCAGGGTCCTCTTTCACCTGGGCCTTCAGTTGCTCTATGTGGCGGCCTGGCTGTTGCGGCCGGGATCCTGAGGACCAAGGGTATCTCCCAGGCAGTGATCCGCACGCTTCGGCAGGGCAGGCTGCCTGTGTCGCATGCTATTTACGGGAGGGCTGGAATCGGTTCCTGTCCTGGTGTGCTCCTTCCATCCCGGCCATGCATCATCCTAATGTGGCCCAACTCTTGGGTTTTTGCAGCGTGGCTTTGATTTGGGGCTTCGGCCGAGTACTCTTTAAGTCCAGGTGTCGGCACTTAAGGCAGTTTTGCCCAGGATATTTCTTGCCGTTGATGGCTCAAGTGTTTTTTTTCCTTCTGCTTGGGGGTGGCATCCCCAGTTCGGCCTTCTGTCCCTCCCTGGGATTTGAAGATTGTTCTCCACGGGTTTTCTCGAAGTCCCTTTGCACCCTTGTCGGCTGCATCCCTTACGTCTCTCTCACAAGGTGGCGTTTTTGGTGGCCATCACTTCTGCTCCAGAGTTGGAGAACTGCAAGCACTCTCTGTCCGGGCTCCGTGCCTCGTGGTGTCCGTTGTTCGCATTACGCTTCGGTTGCATTCATCTATTCTTCCGAAAGTTGTGTCAGCTTTCCATCGGTCACAGGTTGTGGTTCTACCTTCATTTGGTCAATCTCCTGCTAATGCGGCTGATGCCGTGTTTCACTCCTTCGATGTTCGTCGGACTGTCCTCCACTACCTCCGAGAGACTGCTTCCTGGAGGTTAGATCAGAACCTGTTTTGTTCAGCATTTTGGGTAATGTACAGGGAAGAAGACTTCCTAGGCTGCCATCACTTCCTGGATCACGAAGGTGATCTGTGAGGCCTACGTCGCTCCGGTCCTTGCTCCTCCGGTGGGGTTGAAGGCTCCTTCAACTCGGGCTGCTTCTACGTCTTGTGTGGAGCAGGCTGGAGCTTCATCGGAGCTGATTTGCAGAACGGCTATGTGGTAGTCTCTCCTCACTGTTTCTCGCCTCTATAGGTTAGATCTGTCCTTCAGTCGGGATCTGTCCTTTGGTAGGAAAGTCTTACAGGCAATAGTCCCACCCATCCTGAGGAGTATCGGTGGTATTCCTCCAATGCTGTCGTGGAATGCGAATGGAGAAAACTGAATTAGTCCTTACTGGTAATTCCTTTTCTTGGAGCCTTCCACGACAGCATCAGTTCCCCCCCTTGTTGGTGTTTGATTCCGGTTTGTATCAGGTAATCCATGGCTAAGGGTGATCTTGGTAAACACTGGAGTACTGAGGAAGGGGAGGGGCTTTTAACCTCTCTGTGTTCCTGTCCCCCAATAGGGCGTGGACGACATCCTCTAATGCTGTCGTGGAAGGCTCCAAGAAAAGGAATTACCGGTAAGGACTAATTCAGTTTTGTCTGTGTTGCCACAATTCAACTCAGCACAGAATGACTGTTCATACCAAGTACAGGCACCCAGAACGTCATGGCGTGGCTAAACATTGAAGTGCACCTTCCCACCTGACTGTTTGTTTTTTTTCTCTATCTCCACTTTCCCCTCTTCTTTGATTGCTCTGGTTTTCTAGAGCCTAAGAAGGGAGGAGATAGATGGAAAACGAGCAAGTGGGAAGTAGTTGTACTTAAAGGGAACATGGCAGGTTGTTTTTGCCCGCTAACCTATCACTACCTGTCCCTTTACCTTCCTAGCACATGCCTAACCATCCCTGTCTGACCTAAAACTGTCCTATATTGGCTGTGAAAAAAGACTTTCTGACTTACATTTTTGCATGCAAATGAGGCATCCAGACTACAGTATGTAGCCTGACTGGGTGGTCTCCAGGGCTCTGTCTCCCCCGTTTGCTTCTGTAATGCCCCAGTGGGCATGAGAATTCATTCTACTATGCACTCCCAATTTAAAATTCCTGCCATCGTTACCGGTCCGGCGAATTTTGGGGGTGAATTGGCTGTACAGGCTTGCTCCGGAGTGGGCGTATATTGAAGCTTGCCCACACACCTGATAATCACCCACAATGCATTGGTCCGGAAATGATGTCCGTCTGGCGCATCAAACCCAGAAAGAGAGGGGGAAATTTCAAATTGGGAGCGTGCACGAGAAAGAATTCTCATGAATTCTCAAATCCCTTAGTTATATTAAAAGCTTGTAGGAAAGCGATTATGACTTTGAGGAAGCTGCTTAAATGTGGCACGGGAGTTTCTCAACTTCCTTAGTGAAGTGCAAATTTGCATATATGCATATATCTGAGAGGAGGGAAGTGGCTTACAATCTCCTCACCTACTTCGCTCTCTCCATAAGGTTGAGAGCAAGTTCCCAGACCATGAATTCTCATGAATTCTCGTGATAACAGCTGCGAGGGGGGAAGTCTGAGCTCTGGAGACCGCCCAGTCAGGCTACATACTGTATTCTGGGTGCCTCATTTGCATGTGAAAATTTAAGTCACATAGTCTTTGTTTCACAGCTTTTATTGGCCAGTTTTAGGTCAGATAAGGATGTGCTAGGAAGGTTGCATGGACAGATAGTGATAGATTTGGGGGTAAAAATGACTTAACAGGTTCCCTTTAAACAGTTGGCCATGCTATGATGCACAAAGTGCCTGTACTTGGTTTGAACAGTCATTCTGTGCTGACTTGCAGTGTGGTAACCGAGAAAGTTAACGTTGTAACCACAATGTAATCTCCTAGTCACCAGGGCGGTACCTGGGAGCGATAAAGTCTCCGCACAGCATAGGAGTAAGACTGTATTCATGATTCAGCAGTCTAGACTACTCGCTCCACTCCCACATTGCAGGCAGGCTGACACTCAGAGTGCTGGAGCATGATTACTGCTGCACTCCCAGTGTCCTGAGCAGTGATGTAGTCACCGGTCTGCACCACCCATGTGACTCGGAGTGAGCCGTTACACAGAGAGAACGCAATTACTTAATTTTCCTGTGTAGCTGCACTTCGTCAGCCAGCTACACAGGGTTTTCAAGCTATTAGGCCCCCTTCACATCACGTTTTTTGCACATCTGTAATGATCCTTGAATTTCAAGGATCACATGGCAGGCACGGATCTGTGCCAAGAGATACCACTGATGTCCACGGATCCGTGTTTTCAACTGATCTGTCATCAGCAGAGATAGGGCTGTACCTTGCTTCTGATCCGTTTTATGGATCCTATTTTTTGTTGGATCTGTTTTGATCCGTCACCGTAGAGTTCCATGTTATTTGAAACGGACAGCAACAGATCCATTTCTGTCCAATTTTTTTCAAGGCAGGTCAAAATCTGAGCAGGCTCCAATTTTGGGTACGGGACAAAAGCTGACACAAACGGATTCATCACAAAACTGACACAATCAGATGCCAATAAAGAACAATCCATGCACAAAATCGAGGCAAAATCGGATCCGTGGCTATCGGTTTTACAACGGATAGAAACGGATCCACAAAAAACGTGATGTGAAGGAGGCCTTACCTGCAGATCATGATCAGTAATCATCCATTGGAACAGATACAGCAGCAATACGTTGGCAAAAATGTTGTGCAGACACGGCTCTTTTTTGTCTGTTTTTAATTTGATTTCAGCTAGATCAATTTCTTTTTTAACGTTGGAGTTTATGGAAAATGGATCAGTTACGTGGCCGATCATTTTTCTTTCATTTAAAAAGTATAAATGTTTTGATCCTACTTGATCAGTTTCAAATGGAAGATTACTGATGGCTAATTAACTGATCCTAAAGACTATAATGTAAAAAAAATCAGATGATGCAAAAATTTATTTTTTCAATATGGATAAAAAAGTTGTTTCTGCATTACTTTTTTGCCAGCAGATTGCTGCTGGATTCATTATAACAGAACAGATGATTACTGCACATGTGAACATAGCCTTAAAAGAGTTTTCGGTGATGTTCGGTTCCCTTTCATCCCTTTCATGTGTTATGCCATAGTGGCGATGCTATGGCCTTTTTCCCATATCTCACTTGCTGTATGCCCCATTCACTCTATCGTATTTCTTGCAGTACTGTCAGGTTCTCTCGTACCCTTTGTCTATGTTGTTCATACACTGTGTGCTGAATTATTAGGCAAGTTGTCTGTCACTCCAGCTCTATTCCCCCATTCAGAGTCCCAGCTTCCTGCTTCAAGCCGAATTCTCAGTAATAGAGGAAAGTATAGATACCAAAATACACTGTGTGCAGAATTATTAGGCAAGTTGTATTTTAGAGGATTATTTTTATTATTAATCAACAACTATGTTCTCAATCAACCCAAATGACTCATAAATATCAACGCTTAATATTTTTGGAAGTAGGAGTGGGTTTTTAGATTTTAGATTTACATCTTAGGAGGATATCTGTTTGTGCAGGTCACTATTACTGTGCAGAATTATTAGGCAGCTTAATAAAAAACAAATATATTCCCATCTCACTTGTTTATTTTCACCAGGTAAACTAATATAACTGCACAACATTTAGAAATAAACATTTCTGACATGCAAAAACAAAACACCAAAAAATTAGTGCCCAATATAGCCACCTTTCTTTTTGATGACACTCAGCAGCCTTCCATCCATAGATCCTGTCAGTTGCTTGATCTGTTTACGATCAACGTTGCGCGCAGCAGCCACCATAGCCTCCCAGACACTGTTCCGAGAGGTGTACTGTTTTCCCTCCCTGTAGATCTCACATTTTAGGAGGGACCACAGGTTCTCTATGAGGTTCAGATCAGATGAATAAGGGGGCCAAGTCATTATTTTTTCTTCTTTTACACCTTTACTGGCTAGCCACGCTGTGGGGTAGTTGGATACATGTGATGGAGCATTGTCCTGCATGAAAATCATGTTTTTCTTGAACGATACCGACTTCTTCCTGTACCACTGCTTGAAGAAGATGTCTTCCAGAAACTGGCAGTAGGTCCAGGAGTTGAGCTTCACTCCATCGTCAACCTGTAAAGGTCCCACAAGTTCATCTTTGATACCAGCCCATACCAGTACCCCACCTCCACCTTGCTGGCGTCTGAGTCGGAGTGGAGCTCTCTACCCTTTACTGATCCAGCCTCTGGCCGATCCATCTAGCCCATCAAGAGTCACTCTCATTTCATCAGTCCATAAAGCCTTTGAAAAATCAGTTTTAAGATATTTCTTGGCCCAGTCTTGACATTTTATCTTATGTTTCTTGTTCAAAGGTGGTCGTTTTTCAGCCTTTCTTACCTTGGCCATGTCCCTGATTATGCAGCTCTGAAATATGGCAAAAACTGGTGGCAAATGGCATCTTGGCAGCTTCACGCTTGATTTTCCACAATTCATGGGCAGATATTTTGCGCCTTTTTTGCCCAAAACGCTTCTTGCGACCCTGTTGGCTATTTGCCATGAAATTTTTGATTGTTCGGTGATCACGCTTCAAATGTTTGGCAATTTCAAGACTGCTGCATTCCTCTGCAAGACATCTCACAATTTTGGACTTTTCAGAGCCTGTCACATCTCTCTTCTGACCCATTTTGCCGAAGGAAAGGCATTTGCCTAATAATTAAGCACACTTTATATAGGGTGTTGATGTCATTAAACCACACCCCTCCTCATTACAGAGATGCACATCATCTGATTGACTTAGTTGGTAGTTGGCTCTTAAGCCTATACAGCTTGGAGTAGGACAACATGATCGAAATACTAATTTGCCTAATAACTCTGCACACAGTGTATATGATCAGTGACTGCAGCTTCCTACAGTGTTCACCAGTTGGATCTTGTCTTTTGTATTCTGGGTGTGTGAGTTGCTTTGACTTGACGTGTCTGATCATTTCTGCTACGATAGTATCACTCACTAGAAATTTCACCTATTCTCATGCTTAAAACTGATTTCTCTGCTCTGCAATCATTTCCTTGAGACCTGAGTCAATTGCAGAATTTAACGAAGGCATTTAAAAGAAATGTTCAGATTGACCCGGCTCATCATTTGGTGCTGCTTTGGGCACAATAGCTCCGTACTTATTATCAGAGTTATTCAAGCAGACACCGCAATAGTCTTGTCTTCCATAATGGTCCTTAAACCAAATGCGTTTTGTAATTTGCACTATTGTACTGTAGAACAATGATGGCTGCAATTGCGCACAGCTCCTAATCATGAGAAAGTAAATAGCAAAGCTCGGATAAGTACATTGAGTCTCAGATGCTAAACACAATAACAAGTCTTGTGCTCGAGCACCTTGATTGTACAGCCACCATAAATACTATCCGATCTGTAGTTTGATAAATAACGTGGATCAATGCAAGAAATATATTGAAAACGTATTGTAGTCAAAAAGTCTTGTAGACAATTTTTACACTGTAAAAAAAGTTTTTCCTATACACAGCAAATGTACAGTTAATCCTGCAATGATCGCACCTGATCACTAATAATTCAGTAAGGACGGCTTCACACCACGATTTTTGCAACTCAGGGCTGTCCGGTGTGACAGCCCCAGATCCGATTTTGGCCCCATAGTATTCCTATGGGGCCGGATGGCAGCTATTTGTCATCCGGTTACCTGCTTTCAGGGAGGATCCGGGAGAATTCGTTTTTTTTTTCTCAGGACACAAAATCACAGCTTGTAGCGTTTTTGTGTCCGGAGTAAAAATCTAACAAAATCGGAGCCTCCCGGATCTGGTGCGATCCAGCGCCCCCTAACATGGGAGGCTATGGGCGCCCGGATCCAGCAAAAAATCGGACCCGGCTCCCGGACGCCGGGTGCTGAAGTTCAGGCTTTACTAGAGTAGGAAGATTCATGTAGCATCTGAAATGTGTTGACTTAGGTCACGCTGACCATGAATATCATCTTCTGTATGCTTTTAAGATGAAAGAGATAATTCTTTGTTAAAGAGCTGGATTTGATTTATTTCTTTATTGGACTTCCAATTCGAGGCAGCACCAGTTTTCTGTGCTTGATGAGACAGGATCTAGGCATTGTGGTGGGTTAGAATCTATATACTTCTTGATCTTAGGTACTTGAAGATGGTGTATACAGTCATACACCGATAAGAGGATCACCATTATCAGTCCATTACATGTTTTTTTCCTATTGTGTTTTTATATGATTTTGTAAAGTACTTTCCATTTTCTCATGTTGTACATTTTTTATAATTAGGTCGATGCTCCTTCCTTTGCAACATTGTTTCTTTTCTTTTCCTTTTGGTTGGGTCTCTTGTGATGTACGAGTGATGATTCTCCAATATACTATACAGACGTATACATATTTTATCAGACATCCGACACAAAGAAGATTCTTTGTTATGCCCCGTGGTGAAACAGTTAACAGTTTCATAGGACTGCGCCACTTCCCCAGGGAAACGGCGCTCCTGTATATTGCTAATGAGCGTCTCTATGCATGCCATCTTCTAAAGAAAATGGATGGATGCGAGCTGAAGACAGATCCCTATGAGGCCTGTCAATGGTGAGCAAGCTGCGCTTCCTCTGTGTTTCCTTGTGGGAGAACTCAAAGGCAAATGTAGAAGTGAAGACAGAACTATACGAGAACTAAGAGCAGAAGAGAAGAGGGTGTCACGTATCTCATGAAGAATATTAACCTCAAAGAAATCAGATGGAATTGTAGGACAGATACTTATTTTACTGGATTTATTGTAACACTTGTTCAGCACATCCGAACTAAACTTGCTATAGAAATGCTATACCAAATTTTTTTTTTTTTTTACCATTGACACTATAAGAAAATTACTGCTCCACTGATACATGCTATATGCAGATTTAGTGATTTTTTTTTGTAGAATCCACTGACCTTCCCCATTCCTCCCCACTGAGTATAGACTTTGTATGGAGCAGAACCATGTATCTGTCACTCCATTTTGTCCATTGCTAAATGTTGGATTTGGCTCTAATTTCATGGCAAAATTTGTGGCAAGTCCAATGATGATATGCATCCCATCCTTGGGTTAATGCAACTGGTTCACATGCCACAAAAAATTTCCATGACGATTTTAATGTATACTACTTTCTAGGGCTTCTACATGGAGAAGTTGAAGGTTAATCCCGTTTAATGACAGTGAAACTTATCCTTGTGTGGATTTATAAAACATTGGCATAAAAAATCTGCACGTTAGATTTAACGCTGTTATGCAAACGTAACACTGGAAAAAAACTTGGAACGTGAGAACATCAAGACCCCCATACACATTAAAATAACTTTTGCTGTTTGTTGACCCTGGACAGATGATTTTCGGTGAAGGTAAAGATCTGGCATGTCGGATTTCAGACTGCCGATTCTTTGTGCTTTCAAGGCCCCGTTACACATAGCGATATTGCTAACGAGATCGCCGCAACGTCACAGGTTTTGTGACGTAGCAGCGACATCGGTGTGTGTGACACTTAGCAGTGATCGGACCCCCGCTGGGAGATCGCTGATCGTTAATGAATGGCCTGGACCATTTTTTGATCGGCGATCTCCTGCTGGGCATGCTGCATCATGGTGTGTGACAGGGGCAACGACCAGCGATCCCCATTCTGCAGCCGAGAACCTGACAGATCCCAACGACCGTCTGGTGGCGGCACATCGCTAGGTAATCTCTGGTAAGTCTGCCTGTATGGCATCTCACCAGCAACCACTTAGCGACGCACCAGCGATCCCGGCCAGGTCAGATCATTGTCGGAATTGCTGGTGCATCACTACATGTAGCGGCGCTTTAAGAGATAAGTCTGGGGAGGGGGGTTACGCTAATGATCAGAGTTCATCAACTATCCTGTAGTAGTGGTCTCCAGATAGCACCTTCATTAAAGGAAGTCGGTCACCTGATTCATGCTGCCTGAATTACTGTATTTCAGAAAAAGCATACTTTTAAATGACAACTGTGGACAACTGTGGTAACTTTGTGTGGTAGTAGGGTGTTTGTTGCTGGTGGACTGTAATCCGCCCCACAGTGACTAAACTTATTGTCATGGTGGATCCCCTCAAAGTTGCACACATACAAAGTTCACCAATCAAAATTAAGTGTTTTTTTTCGCCGTTGATGCCTCTTTAGCAGCATGTTCACTACGCAGGCATTCTTTGATCTTTCCTTGCTCCTGTGCTTTACAATACTTTGCACTGCCTTCAGCATGGCAGAGATCAGTGTGCATGTGCTGAAGCGCTGCGGAAAAGACTGTGCAGGTGACGAAGGATTCGTCCCCCTTTTGAAGCAGAGGAGGATGTTGATCGTAAGAAAGAGACCAAGATCAGCGACATCCATTGGAGAAGACCCCCTTTTCCCCCCCTAGCTAAGTATAATAACATCTGTTATTTTACATTATACTGATCGGCCTGGGACTTGTATACAGTATTCTAGTATGCTGTATATAAGGCCCTACTGGTGGTGGCCACAGCTTATATGCAAATAAACTGTTGTCAGGTTCACTTTGATCAGTAACTAAATTGTAGATTTTAGATCTTTTGCCTGTCATACTGGAGGCCCCTGACAAGACATTGGTGACATTACTTAAAGGGGAAAACCCTTTGATATTTAAAGCTAAGTATTCTGAATGGCAGTGACTTATGATCAGTCACATAGGACGTATTTGTAAAATCTCCACTAACCCAGCATTGACCAAGTGTGACTTTTCTGTGCAAAGCAATCGATCTCGGCAACTTAAATGCATGAAGTCGGAGGTCATCCGAGCTGCCATTATGTCTCAATCCCAACGCGTCAGGCGGCGGGTTATGGAAATGTTGAACAACAGTTGAGAAATTGATTTGTTAGCCGGCCTCATTGTCGATGTAACCGTGACTTGGCGGAGTTAAGTGATTTTGCTATTGTGCAGGCAGGACTTGGATTTCTGAGGTCTTGCACTTGCTCCACAGTTCTTAAGAAGCCAAAACGCTCCCAGCACGGCAGTCCTTCCTGATGCAGTACTGTCTATTACTTACAACCTGCTATATATATTTTTTTTTGAGAGCCTGAAATATCTCCAAATGCAGGAAAATAAGGTAGAATTATTACAGAAATTCAGTCTCTGGCTGCTCTTTCCGGGATTGAAATGAAAAGTGTGCAGATCAATAGCAGCTTTTTTTTCTACTCTGAGCCATTGACAAGCATTGAGTTAGAGTGATGAGCTCTGTTGAGGCTGGCGCTACTTTCCCCAAGAGCCTAATGAGCCTCAGACGGTGCAGTACCCATACTGGCATTGCTAAGAAAAGTGTCGGCCGTACACCGCTGCCTTTGACAGTGGTTTTGCATTAGGGAAGCACGATGTGCCTGAGCCCAATTTCACATAGCAAAGCCCCGGCCCTACTCTGACCATCATGTAGCACTTCACAGTACAACATGTGCTCGCTTATGTGTTATATATCTTATAATTCTTTGTGATTGGAACAACCTGCACTTGGTCAGTAACACGGAAATAACTCTGAAATGTGCGAGTCCTCGAGTTTCCTTTTCACATCCTGCAGAAAGTTTCATACATAGTAAATTAGCAGACATCAGACCAAATTAGAGGCTGGAGGACACCGACCTTGACTGTCCTCCATTACAATATTTTCTTAATTTCCTTGCAATCCAGACATTGCACAGAGCTAATTGCCAACAACAACTTAATTGTCCTTTTCATTTCATTTGAATCATACCTTGGAAATTACCCAGGCCTCGAGCTACTAAGTGAGATGGTGTTTATGCCAGGGAAAGTATATCCAATTTCAAGTGAGATAAAATGTAGACTATGGTTTGCTGCACCTAGGAGGAGGAATAAATATTTGTAGAGGTTTGAGGTTCGGGAAAAGAAAACATTGCTCTAATCTAAAAACAGCGCCACTCCTCTTCACGGGTTGTGTCTGGTATTGCAGGTTTACTCCATTCAATGACTGAGCTGCACTCCCTGACCTAGCCTTGGAAGGAAGAGTGACACTGTTTCTAGAAATTATTCTTTTCTCCAGTTTAAGTAATTTATATACCATACATTACTGTGTGAAATACATTCTTAATCCTGTTTTATCATTTCTTAAAGGGGTTGTCCAGCTTGGCTAGCTCTCCCAATGCAGAAATTATATGTATCAGGCAGGCAATCATGTGACGTTCTCGTTATGTAAAACTGGGAATGGGGGATTTGCTTTTCTTGGGGGGGGTTTGTTTGGTGGTCTTTGCCTGGTTTTAACAGTAATCTATCAGCAATTTTTGCTACCTCATCTGAGCAGCATGATATAGGCAATGAGACCCTGAATCCAATTGTGTATCACTTAGTTTACTAGGTGCAGTAGTTCTGACACAAGCAAAGTATTTAGTTTGCTAAAAAAGCTGTCCCACCCGCACAGGCTCTGTATAGAAAGTCTGCTAATCCAAGAAAGGGATGTTTTCTACTTGGCCTTGTATGCTCCTCAGTTCCAGTAATGCTAAGCTACCGAAGCTAAAACAAACATTGCAGGTAAACAGCGACACACCTTGATAAGAGAGTCATGGCTGAAATGTGGTAAACTCTTACAGCATGCTGTTTTAAGATTACATAGCAAACACCTGCTGACAGATTCCCTTCAACTAAAGGAGAACCACACAAACCACTTCAGCCCTTAAAGTGGCATTTCTGAACAGTCTTCACATATGATTGTTTAGCTAGCCGCCATCTTTTTAGAAATTGAAGAATTGGCAGCTGTAATGACTGGAGGAGGCTATAGACTGCTGCTTATGGCATCTTGACGTATTCGATATGTTGTAGTTCATTGACAATTTGAAATACTATGCGAAAGCAATCCTACGGTTAAAGGGTTAGTCATCTAACAAAAATGGGCTCCTGAGATCGCTCAATTAGAATCAAGTAAGTGGACCAGGTACTGAGCCATAAAGCTAAGCTGTATCTGTACCTATTTAGTAGATACCTTCTCCCCAAGTGATCGTCAGTCATTTTTCAGCCTCTTGCCTTCCCCATTTTTGTTTATAATCCATGTTTTGTTCCCAAATGTCTTGTTAACTCTGCATCAATGAGTTGTAGCTTGGAATATTTGCATCATCATCCACTTTGTATTATTTTACGTTTTCTTTAATGTTCTTCTTACTTTTTGTATTGTTTGCTGTTCTGCTTTAATGTGACATTCATAAACTACTGATGTGCACTTTTAGGTGAAAAAAAAAGTGTTTTCCATGCCTTGGTTGGTAAGGGTCCCTTTTTGGCCTTTTAGGTGTCATGATGTATGGCTGTTACTGGAAAGCTTCTCACTCTGCTTTTTACGTGTTTTTTGCAGTGAGTATATTCCAGTATTGGAACTTCTCAGGGTATCTCTTAAAACAAGATGATGGTGCTGGTCATATGTATTGCCAAGTGATCATCCCATAACAACTGATTTGGACCCGTGCCAATGGAGAAAAGCAAGGGTTTTATTTACCTTTAGACCAGGGGTGTGGGGCTCATGATATGTGGGTTAGGACTGTCTTCTAGTGTATTGTATTAGCACCAGGTCTAGCAATAAGCTATGCAGACCAGGTTTCTAGATTGTGACTTTTGTGAGTAGCCCCAAATAGAAGAGCAGATCTGG
Source organism: Allobates femoralis (assembly GCA_033576535.1). Lineage (NCBI taxonomy): Eukaryota > Metazoa > Chordata > Amphibia > Anura > Aromobatidae > Allobates > Allobates femoralis. Next base: position 522,952,424 of record JARQOC010000005.1, read on the forward strand.
ATGGGGAGTAAGGTAGGAATATCTGGATCTTGGTATACGCCCTTGGTGTGGTTTCTGTGGAAATGCTTTGGCTGTCATTATACCGGTAATGGGGGCTCTGGGTATCACTTCTATGAGGGTGGCGAGAGCTAGATGTGGCTATCAACCTTCTTTGAGAGCTGAATGAGGCTTGCAACCCTCTGAGAGCTGAATGGGGCTCGCAAGCCTCTTTGAGAGCTGGATGTGACTCTCAACTCTCTCTAAGAGCTGAATGGGGTTTGCGACCCCCTCTGAGAGCTGGATGTTGCTAGTGACCCTTGCTGATGGCTAGATGTGGCTTGCAACCCTCTCTGAGAGTTGGATGTGGCTAGCGACCACAACTGAATGTTGCTTGCGACCCTTTCTGAGACCTGGTTGTTGCTCGCGATCCTCTGAGTGCTGGATGGGGCTTGAGCTGGATGTTGCTCATTACCTTTTCTGATAGCTTGATGGGGCTGACAACCCTCTATAAGAGCTGGATGGAGCTTGCGATCCTCTCTTGAGAGTTTGATGGGACTCATGATACTCTCTGAGAGCTGGATGCTGCTCACTACCCTTTTTCAGAATTTGTAATGCTATCCGGGGACAAGAAGTGGTGCACATCACTACTATGACTCCAGGGATGAAAAAGAAGAATGGGCCACAAGTGATTTCACACTCCATCACGGAGGATGGCAGAATTCAGAACACAAATGCTAAATTAAGATTTAATTTTTTCTGGTAGCTCATAGAAAAATCACAGAAAGTCATCTTTTTTGGATCACCATAATAAATCATTAATGCTTTCCGTGACGCATGTCTTCAGCCTATAATTCTTTATTGAAGACATTAACTGCATTCTCTGTGAACTGTAGAAGGATGATAATTACAGTCATAAAAATCTAAGTTTTCCCAACTTCATAAAAGTCACGGACATTAAGTTTATTTATTTTTTGTAGAAAAGGCAACGGGTCCAGGAATGTTTGGAAGCAGGCACCTGATTCCGTCACAAAGACTCTACCGTAGTATGACTGCCTATATCCAAGTACCAGCCAATGGGTTGTGTATTATTACATGTCCCCTGGCTCCATGTCTTACAAATAAAGTCACTTTCCCCCTCCAGGAAGATTAAATGATAGAATAAGCCTTTCCATGACTTATATGGATGGTACACAAATACAGAGAGAGGAAAATTGAGGTTAGTGTCCCTTTTAAGATAATAAGAGATAGTCGTACTCTGGCAGGGAGTGGAGGGGGTGCATGAAATACGGGGAGGGGATGTCACGGAGATACAAATTCACTCTCAGGTCTAGTGGTATCCATATTTCATGTAATTGCATCAGGGACATTTTATTGAATTACACTGCAGCGGATGACGGATGTGTAACCCCTTCTGCGCCGGAGCGCTCGACCACTGCACATTCCTCTGCCATGCGAGGCAGAGTATTCCTGGCTGCTCCACTCTGTCCACATGGTTTTATTCTGTTTTATGGTTATTAAAACAGCAGCTGTGAAATTACAATAAAATACACAGGCCAGCTAATAAATTAAGCTCGCCCTTTTTTTTTTTTACATTTTTTTCCATTCATAACCAATTTAACACTATGGGACTTTTTATGTCTTAATCAGTTTTTGTTTTTCTTCATTAATCAACTAATGGATGTTTCTTCAATAGCTTGCTATCCTAATGAAATCCGTAGGTAATTTGGCAAGCTACAATGATCTCATCAGTAACGCAGCAAGTTTAGCCCATTTAACAGATTAAATTGGGATTTTATTTGGTTTTGTTGTGCTTGAAATTCAGCACATTTGGTAAGAGCGAGTCTTTAACCTGTTTTATGCCATAAGTTATGTAGCCTTGTAGTTATCTGCGGGCGTATCGCTACGGGCACCATACAGTAGATGGCAGCATCAATGTCTAATTTCCTCTTTATACTTACACATACTAGTGCATCTCAATGAAATAGAATATTATCAAAAATCAATGTCATATGGCCATATTTCAGGGCGTTTCTGGGAGCCCTGAAACACATTGACTAATAAATCAATAATATATTCAACCTTTGATGCCTCGTGGAATACGGCAGCGTGGTTTTTTAACCCTTCATCCTCCCTACTTTAATTTTGTAAGATAATGACCTTTGGGTTTTCATTGGTCGTAAGTCATAATCATCAACATTAACATAAATAATCACTTGAAATAGATCGCTCTGTGTGTAATGACTCTATATAATATAAGCAGTTCACTTTTTGTATTGAATTACTGAAATTAACTTTTTGATGGTATTCTAATTCATTGAGATGCACTAGTATGTTTGCAACTCATTGATTGTTTTGGTTTATCCAATAAATCTAGGACCTGTCTTGACCTATGGTCTAGTGTCACAATGTTTTCTTTTTGCTCCTATAACCGCCTTCCAGAGTTCTGAATGGCACATCTTCTTACTACTGCATTAGTTGATGTGTGACTTCTTAAGTATGAACATAGCCATACACACAACAAGAGAGCATGGTCCTTGGTACCTGTGAGTCAGTATTGACCCATTAAGAGCCTTGCCACATTACAACGTAGACCAAACCAGAATCTCCATGTGCAGGCAGCCGTGCTGGGGGTTCTTGCCCCTAGATAAGGGGATTAAAGGTCTAAAGTTTCTTCTCGGAGGGTACCTGTCATGTAGAAAAATCCTATTAACCTGCAGATGTGGGGTTCATCTGTAAGTTAATAGCATTCTGAACCTGCCTGGTGGTGCTGCACGTTCTAGTTCATTTCCTTCCGGCAGCATTCCAGATTCAGTCATAGAGGCGGAGCTGGTGCTGGTTCAGTCACCGCCCTACATATGGAGATTGGCAGCTGTAACCAGGGCCCCCTCCGCACAGACTGATAACTTTCTCTAACATTGAGCAAGCTGTCGGTCAGTGCAGGATGGCCCTGGTTACAGCTGCCAATCTTCATACGTAGGGCGGTGACTGAAGCATCACCAGCTCCGCCTCTATGACTGAATCTGGATTAAATTTAATTTCCTCCTGGCATCGAGGTTCACTCTGTAGGCACTGGGAAGGTTCAGATTGCTATTATCCTACATATTGACCCCATATCTGCAGGTTAAAAGCATTTTTCCCCATGACCGCTTCACTTTAAACTGACATTGGGAAACTTGCGGTCCATTGCGTGAACAACAACTTTACCCTTTAAAAGATAAAAAGATGCAGGTTGACACTAAAGATAAGGATGTAAGGTGTCAGTTGGTATTATGGCGCCAGAATATCGTAAGCTCGTGACCCACCGTCAAGGGCCCTTACACTCACGAGTACCTAGCCACATGTATAACACATGTATAAGTTAGCTTTAAACAAAAATAACCGAATAGGTACTAAATATCAAATAGAAAAACTCACCAAAATTGGTCGCTTTTTTTTACCCCTTTACCCTCTTTAGTGTCAACCTGCATCTTTTTATCCTTTGCAGTTGAGGTTGTTTTCCTCTAGGGGGCGTCTGTCACTGTGATGCATATATCAGTGCTGAGCAGCCCGCCCAGTCTAATAGGAGGCGTCACCAATAGGCTGCTCAGACACTATGTAACACCTGAGTGTGGCAGGGGCCTAATGGTGTCCATGTGTCTGCATTCACCACCAGCCTCTCCCTGCATACATGGATGGTCGCTGGTTGCTACAAACCGCCCCCATGTTATAGGTTGCAGGGGTCTGTGTACCGGTGTCTAGACGCATGTGCTACCTCCTGGGGGAATCTGCAGCCACCTGCTAGATGCAAGGGGTAAAAAAAAAGCGACCAATTTTGGTGAGTTTTTCGACTGAGGAATTTGACTTCTCTCCTGCCTCCTATACATCACTACTTTTCTCCCATATGTAAAGCTGATCTGTTTACTGCTTAAACCAGATTGCACCTTACCAACCTGATACGTTGTTAAAGAAAACCTGTCACCCCCTGGTGCTTTCCAAGGTGAAAGCACCACTGTCTCTACCCCCCTGTAACCCGAAAAAAACACTTCGGAAAGTTTAGAGTTAAGAGGTCCAAGGGTTTATGTGATTATGCTGTGCTCCTGCCAGACCAGTCCTCCCCGCCTCCTGCCTATGTGTGTGTCTGTGTGTGTGTAGCCGAAAAGGAGGGCAGACCCACACAAGAGGAGGCGGGGAGGACCGGTCTGGCAGGAGCACAGCATAATCACATAAACCCCTTGGACCTCTTAATTCTAAACTTTCCAAAAATCTTTTTTTGGAGTTACAGGTGGGAGTGAAGACATGGTACACTCCTTCCCTGAAAGCAGTCTACATGCTGCATTCAGTGGTGCTTTCACTTTGGAAAGCACCAGGGGGAGCCGTAGGTTCTTTTTAAATTTATCTCTCAGACCTGATGAGGCCAGTGTGATTACTTTTGAAATGTTATGTTAGAGTGACACTAGAATCCTGTTACAAAGTTTTGCCACCTAATATTAAAAAGGAGTTGGACTTGCATATAGGATTATACAGACTTTCTGACATGGATTTTCAAAGTAAGTACACCAGCCACATCATATGTAAAATATATGTTTAATAAGATATGCAGTTTGCATTGTGAAATCTTGCAAAAAAAAAAAAAAGCCACTTGAGGGTGAGATTTGGCTAATGGGTGTTGTATTAGTTAGCTGTTTATAATGCAGTACTGCATTGTAGGTTAAGGTTTATTGAGATATCGGCAAAGTTATGTACAGGAAATCTGTCAGCAGGTTTTTGCTACATAAGTTGAGGACATCATGCTGTAAGGGTTAAAGAGGACCTGTCACACCTCTGGTGCTTTCAAAAGTGACTTCACCACTGAATGCAGCGTGTATACTGCATTTAGGGAAGCTGTGTACTAAGGCTTTAGCCCCCCTATACCCCTAAAACCGTTTGTAAACTTTACAGTTAAGAGGTCCCGTGGATCGGATCTGATTAAGAGGTCCTCACTGCTGGCACAGTCCTCCTGCCTCCTCCTTGTGTGTTCCGCCCCCCATGTGTTGCCACCGCCTCCTCTTCTTCTGGATCTGCCCTCCTCTTCTGCTTTTTCTCCATGCCAAGTCTGCGCCTGCGCCTTACAGCCGCCGGGCCTCGCTCACCCCAAGCACTGTGCGCAGGCATGACATCACACGGTGCAGGAGTAGAAGAGGAGGGCAGACCCAGCAGAACACGAGGTGGTGGCAGAGACATAGAGGGGGCAGAATACACAAGGAGGTGGCGGGAGGACTGTGTCAGCAGCCAGGACCTCTCAATCAGATCCGACCCATGGGACCTCTTAACTGTAAAGTTTGCAAAGGCTGGGCCACTCTTACCAGGCTCTGTCCCATAGCTTACTTAAACTAAAGGCTTTATTACCCTGTGATTACCATTACTAGACTATATTGTCACTCACAGGGAAGTCCAACACGCCCCCTGCTGTGATTGACACCTATCAATCAATGTACAATCTTTGAGAGCCCGGTGCTGGCGGGGGAAGCTCTCCCAGCTCTACAAGGTTGCTAAAATAAATGCTTTGATTGTGCCAGAACAGCGGCAGCCAGTAATCTATGTGATACATCCTTGAATTCAATTTTCTTTACCTACATCAAGCTGCTTTCAAATGAGTCAGCAAAAACCAGTTGACAAATTCCCTTTACTAAAATCGGAACTGTTGATAAATGGGTCCCTTAGACTTGATGAGCCTGGTGTTCTTACTTTGAAAATCCAAGTCAAATTAGCTGTATAAACATTATATTAAAGGGAACCGGTCACCTCATTCTACCCCTGGGCCTATCACTAGCTATGCCTACACCTTCTTAGCTGCTCCCTAACCATCCCTCTCTGCTGTAAATCCACCCTATAAAGATGTTGAAAAATGACATAACTTACAGGCAGTCGCTCAGTCAGGAGACTGGAAAGGCGGCTCCAGGCTCCATTCTCCCCTCCTCTCTGCTTCACTGCACACCCTGCTGGGCGGCATTATTCTTTCTTCATCTCCTCCTCTGTTTGAATCTCAGAGGATACGGCCCTGGCTTCTGGCGCATGCGCAGTGCGCATATTGAAGCCAGCGCCGTACCATGTGATTAAGCCCCACAATGCACCAGGCTGGATAGACGTACTAGCTGGTGCATCATAGGAGGAAAAGAAGGCGGGAGATTCATATAGAGGAGGAGATTAAGAAAGATTATTGCCGCCCAGCGGGGCATGCGGTGATGGAGCGAGGAGGGGAGGATGGAGCCTGGAGCCGCCTTTCCAGTCTCCTGACTGAGCGACTGCCTGTAAATTATAAGTCATTTTTCACCATCTTTATAGGACGGATTTACAGCAAAGAGGGGATAGTTAAGGAGCAGCTAGGAAGGTGTAGGGACAGCTAGTGATAAGTCAGGGGGATAGAATGGGGTGACCAGTTCACTTTACGGTCATAAAGCTTAGAGTATTCAGTCTTTGCTACCCCAGCCTGAGGGCCACTTTACACACACCAACTTCTGTGTCCAACTTCTGACCAACTTACTGGTTGCAGTGAAATCATGGACACATTGCTCCATTTTGTGACTGTGTACAATGGAACAATGTGTCCATGATTTCACTGCAACCAGTAAGTTGGTCAGAAGTTGGACAGATAAGTTGGTGTGTGTAAAGTGGCCTTGACTGAGAGCTACTGCCGGCTCTCAACAGGGTGAGATCAGCAGCTGCAGGGAGGAGGGTCACTGATGAGCTGCAATCAGGCTAAATTGAATTTAAACTTTTATAAAGGATTACTCCACTCTGGCATGGGTTTTTAAAGTAAATACACCAGTCTGTTTAGGTCTAAAAGCTCTGTTATAATGTGCAAAGTTTATTTGGTGATAAAAGGCTGCGATCTGTCTGTTCATTGCAAAGCAGAACCTTACAGTAGTGCAGGTATCCCAGCAGAAAGTGGACTATTGTTTCATGACATCTTGACTCCCCACCTGTGTTCTTGTATGGTAGCGCCATCTATGTTTGTGGCATCTGGCAGAATTTCAGTGTCTCAAAAATATGCCTATCTTGGCATGTGCCCCCTACAATGAGTATAAAACGCATTACTGTATATCCAAAGTGCAACTGAGCAACATACAGTCTGCTTCTTGCACTGTGGCGGTGACGATGCCCGCAGAAAACGGCAAGCGATAGGAATGGTAATGGAGCAGCAATGCATAGTTAGCAGAGAACTTGCTCCACAGTCACTTTCTCATTCCGCAGACCAGTGTTAGAACTCCGCTTCTTCTTGACAGGTTTGGCAAACATCGAAAAGATGACAAGATTGAACACAGGGGATCATGGAAAATGAAAATGCAAGAAGCCCACCCTTCAGAGGATGACAGGATGCGAATGAAGCAAGAACAGGAGAGGTAGACTTCAACCGCTGCTTAATTAGCATCTTCTCTAACCAGGCAGCATGCCCGCCTTGTGTCACACTCAAAGCTATTGACATAACCTTTATAGAATCACCATACAAGACTTCTAAATATCACCTTATTTGCTTCCTACACGATTTTCCCCTCATTTGTGCATTTTAACCCTCGGTATGTCTAGTCCTATTCACACGTCTGGCATGTGCAGTGCATGACGTGTAATGTTCAGTGCCTTTATGGTTAGTGTCAGAATTGGGAGCAGTTGGTCTGGTGGGCTGCAGTATTGCTTGTGAGCAGCAGATGGAAGTGTCGAGCCCCACTATGTTGTCATGTGGATTGCACTAATTCTGAATATTACAATATATTTGGCTGCATGAGACATGGTATTGTGTTACGGCATCTATTCTGATCCTATGCATGGTAAAATATCGGTGTCCTCACATTGCTGGACTATCGCATGTAAAGAAACCATACTAACACTTTACAAATCATTCACTTGAATTGTAACTTTTTATTTATTTTTTATTTTTGCTTGTTCTACTTTATAGTTGGCATGTATCGTGTACACTACTTGCTTTGTACAATTGGACAAACATATTGATCTTCTGTCTCAATTAATCACTTCTCAAAAAGGTGATTGTTCCTTGCAGAAGAGAAAATACAAAGTTTCCCTTCACCCTAATGGGACCCAGTCATTTACATGGCACAGAGGAGAGGTGAATAGAGTGCTAACACACCTTCAGTGGTAATTGATGGTGATTTTGATCCACACTATCCCTATGATAACACGGAATGGAAGCACAAGTGAGGGAGCCTCATTACAGACGCTGTGGCTGGCCATACACATTAGATGGCTGTGGGTGAATGATTATTAGGCCGAATGTTCAGCCGGCAGCTATCCGAGCTGACTCTCTCATACACAGGAGAGCTCGTGCAGTCAAGTGCTCAGGGGCTCTCTATGAGAAGGTCCTCAATTGACATATCAACTGGTGGCTTACCCTAGGGAGAATAATGTGATTGTCATTCTGAAATCAGACGTGCATGATCAACGTCTCCCCTAACAATCAGTCGGCGGGTACCCCCATACACACTATACCGTCAGCCTAAATCAGGGGTTTCAGACAACATTAGTCAATTGTGTATATTGCCCTTAGAGTAGATGTGCTAAAGCACCAGACTTAACAGATTTGCAGATCTGATGACACTTACCGTATATAGGGGAAATTATTTCTAAACTCTAGAAAGAAATGTACAAGCACTTTGCAAATGTAGCTTTGATTAAAAGTCACACAAGCACAAGGAATTTTCATATTGTACAAGGAAACTGGCCCTCCCATTAGATGAGTCTGTAGAGCCCACATACATCTATTAGCAGCTGAGCTAATCCTTGTTTGGTATTATATAAGCTTCAGTTCAACTTTTATGATCATTTTGCAGATAACTTTTTACATTCTGTAACTAGTATTTGGAGTATTGTCAGGCGATACTCCCTCTTATGGAAGTCCACATATGAGCCCGTATATTAGGATTACACTACCTGCTTATTTAGTTGAATGCAGCGATTGGAAGTTATGAATACTGTGCTTTATTTTGAGACTACAAATATATCACATTTAGTCTGTCTATATAAAAAAATTAAAAAAAAAAAATGATAACATGACACAGAATGCTTTCTGGTGGATTAAAGTTTATTTCCTCCCGGCAGCGGGGTTCACTGTGCAGGTGCCAAGCAAGTTCCAAATACTTAACCTGCAGATTAACCCAATATCTGCGGGTTAATAGTGTTTTTAGACTTGACCAGTTCCTTTTGAGTTCATAAACAACTTTCTTATATAGTCAGAGAAATCAAGTGTTCCATATAAGCACTAAAGTAGTCCAAACCTGATGATTTCTAGGGTCTCCTGACATAACATCTCAGAGCAGATAAGGTTTGGGTATTAAAATCAATTGCATTATTCTTTTATTTTGTAGCCAACCTGCTCCCTGCATAGGGAACATGTGAACACTCGGCCGAGCTGAACTTTCGATGTTTATGGGGGGTTTAGGATAGAGAGCTGTGGGCTGAAGGTTGAGCGCCTTTGGTCACTTGTGTTTTAAAATGCTCATACAGCTTACAGCAGTTGGCCAAACTAATGTTTCTCCTCTTTCTCCAATACTCATGTGCACTCTAGTTCATCTGAGTGTATCTATTTTCAATTGGATGAAATGGAGAACACTGCTGACAAATTGCTGACCTTATTTTAGCAGGACCTATTGACCATCAAGTGTACTCAACTTTTCTAACCTTGAGTGCCATAGTCAACTCTGAACGAGGATCACGAGTCCCATCCAGCTCTGTCCCATCACAGAAGTGTCACTCAGAGCTCATTACTAGTATAATGACAGCACAGAAATCACAACAACCAGTATTCCAATATCCGGAGGTTCCTACCTGACCCCTATTCAGATCTGCTCTTTTACATGGCACTAAAGTGTCACCAACTGGAGACCTGCTCTTCATAGTGGCCTGCTTGACCTGGTACTTATGCACCAAGCTGGAAGACAGCCACCAGCCACACATCACAGGCCTGCAAGCCACATGCTGGGGATTAGTGGTCTAATGTGTATGGGGGTGACTGCTTCTCTCACAGAGTAGCAAATAGGTTCGGCTGTAATTCGAACTGCGTCATCCTTTTTTTCTTTTTGTCTGAAGAGATGATGTTTAAGCAGAGATCGGTTATACTAAATTATGATGCCTGATATTATATCCCCCAGGTGATGAGCCCCCACCAGAGGTAGGCCCCTCATATACTTCAGGTGGTTAACTGGTCCTACTAAAACAGGCTCTATTAGCTTTAATCTGATGGGTATAGAGGCCTGAAAATGAAAAGACATTTTTTACTGCAAAATTATAGGAATTGAACAATCCTATAATCACTTGTTTCACAATAATCTTGCAGCCTAAATAAGTAACCGATCCTCCAACGAATGAGCAAAGCACGCATTCATTTGATATCATGGTCTCCTGACCAAAAGATAAACACTCACAACAGCACATGGTCCTGTGTAAACAGTATTCATGCTGCCAAAAGCAATTTCAGCCTATGGTCACTGAACAACCAATTACTGATCTTCAGTGCACATCTGAAGTTGGGTTGGGATTTTAAACGACCACCGATTAGCAAAAGAACAGGTCAACTAGTGGAAACTGGGGCTTATTCAGATGGAATACACAGATGGAAAAACTAGGCCCCATAGGGATAAAATAAGTAGGCAGAAAAGGAAGAAGAAAGAGGGTAAAATGGCGATGGAAAAAAAGAATTTGAGTTGGAAAGGTGTGGCTTGTAAGGCTCCTTTCACATCAGCGTTTGTTGGCAATTGTGGCAGATCCTGCAGTTTTGCCGCCTAACGGATCACTTGCTGCAAGAGAGCGATTTGCCTAATTCATTCCCTATGGTACTTGTGGACATGTGTGGCCCTTGCGGTTTTGCCACGATCCGGCAAATCTGGCACTTGCAACAACAGAAAAAAAAAATCAGCTATCAGCGTTTTTTTGACTCGCCGCAAGTGCCGCACATGTCCGCAAGTCCCATTAGGCAAAACGCATTCTTGCCGCAAGTGATCTGTGGCGACAGATGCGGCAAAACTGCCACGATTGCCAAAAAACGCTGATGTGAAAGCAGCCTAACTCAATCTTTGAAAGTTAGGTGAGTTTACAAAAGTGACCAATGGTGATGTATTTATATTTGTAAGATTCTTGCTATTCACTTTGCTCATTGTGGTTCTGGACCATCAGGGGGGTCTATGAATGGGTAGATAAGTATCTTGATGACAAGCCTTCTGCCTCACTGCCGTAAATATGTCCAATGAGCCGCCTTTGTGTTAACACCATCCCTGCCAAGTGAGGTTGAAACGCATTGAAATCAGGAAGTGTTAATAATCCCACTGGTGTTCCTGCTCAATTAGGCGAACAAGCCTTGTGCAATGTCCGGTGTGTATAGTTGCCAGAGAAAAGTTATGTTTAATTTGATTTTAATTGCGGAGAAAAGAGCCGTTCTTTGTTCCCGCTTGTAGACAGCTCCGTCTTATTGCTTCATTTGCACCGTGAATAGAACCCCCCCATCTATTGTCCGTGAATAACTTGGTTCCCGCTATTATGAAGTTCATTTAGGATTGTCCATTTAATGCATATTTTCCTTCTCCGCCAAGCCTTATTTCTTTAATGATGTAATACTTCTGGGAAATGGGTTGGCAATAATGAATTTACAGTGTGCAAGCAGCATCAAACAAAAATCCTGTGGGGGCTGGAGAAAAGGCAAATGGTCCATTAAAATGAAAATCAATTAAGTCTACAAATTTTCGAGAGAAAACACCATACCCCACCCTCGTCCTTCTAATAATAATAATGATATGCTTACAAGTTGGTTCTGCCTACACGCCTTTAATATCAGCTTGTATTGATTGAAGACAGGGCAAACATATTAATGATAGTGCTGGATACCATTGATTGAATAAAAGGGCTTTTTCGTGTTTCCATATTTATTATTTAAAGCCACTGAGGCTCTCAACAGAGAGAGTAAGATCCAAGCACTAATCTCAGAACTAACAGATCTTAAAGGAGTTTATTTTTATTGTTTAGGATTGAATCCTGCCACACTAAGGTTCAACGAAAAAAGGCAAATTTGTAAGACCGTACTCTGACTGGTGGCCTGTTAGAGAATCAATGCTCTGGCTAATAAAGAGGAACCCTGCCGGCACCCCCTCTATGATGTCCATAGTGACAGTTAACCAGAAATAGTCATAAATTTGGGTATTCCTACTTCCATAAAACAATCCTAGTGTTTTACCTTTGAAAAAGGATCGTGGAATTCCATTTGACTATCCCCGAAAACCTTTGTGACCACCACCAGATCCAGTTTTCCGGCAATGTTGAGATAAGCCGATGATTTGTGACTTGAGTTTTCCTCATCATTATAAAGGCTCCAACACATAATTTTTTATACCACCTTGATTATGAGATATATATGTCATTTTCTTAAAAAGGTTGTCCATGATGGATATTCTTTCTAAAAGCAGGCTATGATTGAAATAACTAATCTACTATAGGTTTTGGATCTTGGCCAGTGTCTTTTCCTACCTATAGTGGCTCTCAGTTGTCTACTCACATGATTGTTGCAGGCAATCCCTGGACAATGATTAGCTGCAGAGATTACATAGGATAGGAAACAAAAACTAGTGGGGACCCCCAGAACAATGAGGAAATGAGCTGGTGAACTAGTTTTTTTTTTTTTTTTTTTTTCGAATTTTAGGACTTTTATTCCTTTCAGCATCTACTATATAATTGCCGTAGGCAAAATCGTGTCGGACCCTGAAATCGCCGTGGCTATGTCACTATGTGACGTCACCACGCGCGAGCAATGGCCGCGAAGCGGCCATTGCGAGTCGCTGGCCGAAAATAGAACCAGAGGCTCGGCCACAAACTTAGCGATTTACCGCTGAGGTAGCGCGAGCAATGGCCGCGAGGCCATTGCGAGTCGCTACCTCAGCTGCCGCACCTGCCGCAAGTCCCACTATACTTATAATGGGGATTCATTGCGAGGCGCTGTGTAGCGCGAGCAATGGCCGCGAGGCCATTGCGAGTCGCTACCTCAGCCGCCGCACCTGCCGCAAGTCCCCCTATACTTTGTATGGGGATCCATTGCGAGTCGCTGTGTAGCGCGAGCAATGGCCGCGAGGCCATTGCGAGTCGCTACCTCAGCCGCCGCACCTGCCGCAAGTCCCCCTATACTTTGTATGGGGATCCATTGCGAGTCGCTGTGTAGCGCGAGCAATGGCCGCGAGGCCATTGCGAGTCGCTACCTCAGCTGCCGCACCTGCCGCAAGTCCCACTATACTTTCAATGGGGATTCATTGCGAGTCGCTGTGTAGCGCGAGCAATGGCCGCGAGGCCATTGCGAGTCGCTACCTCAGCCGCCGCACCTTGCGGTGCGGTTGCGGTAATCCCCATAGAAAGTATAGGGCGAGTTGCTACTTTGTGTTCTAAGACCCTTACAACATAATAGTTCAATTTTCCTTAAATGATATCAACCATACAAATATATGTAGTTGGTGTAAAGATGTCATTGGAATAATTGGATTATTATTTGAAAATCTTAAAATAAATTTAAAAATAATCTAGACACCCGATGCATTTGCATCGGGCTCACAGCTAGTCAAATTATATTCTTGTAACCCCCTTAAATGGGTTGTCCAGTCTAGAATGATAATTCTGCAGTCACTCTGTTGCATTGTGAGCTACAAGAATTCGTGGTTTCAAAGTCTGGAATGAACCGCAATCATGTGCTATGCATATTCTCGACTAATGGGCATGGCCTCACTCAATACAAGTATATGGAGCAAGCTGCGCCCACTAGTTGGACACTCACTCCATGCACTTGTAGTTAGTGAGGCCGCACCCACCAGTTGTGTTGTTGCCGGCAGCATGCATAATGACAGTCCGTTCCTGGCTTATAAACCGGTGAATCCTTGCAGCGCACAGTGCGGGCGCTGGAAGGATTGATGAGTCTGCAGTCACAGTGTGATTACCGAATTATCATTTTACACCGGATAAGCCCTTTAAACCTACACACATGTCCTTCCTTGCCTTAAAGACGACCTTTCACCAGGTCGTAAGTTCCATATGTCCAATTTTTATTTATATATCAGTTTCGCTACCTCCTTAATTATTGTTATTTTTGTTTTTTTAAAGAAAAAACTCCACTTTAGACTTAGTGACAAAATTTGTGGAAAGGTTAGGATGCACACCTCTGGACTCTCTGGCCCTTCTTGATCTTATGCTTTTTTGATTCTTAGATCTTTGCTTCTTGAATTATCCCTCAGAAAACACAGTAAACCGTTGTGTACAGTATTACCCTTGCAAAACATTTAGAAAGTATCTACAAAGTTGTTAGGTAGATTTCAGCTAGAAAGCATACATATAAACCCAGTTTGTAACGCCATATGAGAGGCTTCTGTCCTTATTGCACTTGCATTACTCTTTCAGAGTTGCATACCAGGATACTTCCACACAGAGTCCGCTGTAATTTTCACATTTGCCTATGAAAGGCATTAGTGAAGTGATCGCATTAATACATTGTCTGGGGTTTTCCGTCAGTGACAGCCGTGTGCTTGGCTGAGCTTGTATCTCCGAGGCAGCAGTGAACTCTGATGACACGTATGGTTCACGATAGCTGTAAGGTTTCTGGGAGTCTCATCTTCCATATTTTGGATATGAACAGATCACTAAATGCCTGTCTCCATCTCTATTATAAGTAGAAGTGTTCTCTGTCTGCCCATTTTGGAGTACAGCCTTACACTTTATAGCGGTTCACTTTCATTACCACCTAATATTCTTCAGAGACCTTTGCTTCATTCAATGAACATTATTTGCTCATTTTATTAACTCTGATAAATTAAAAAAAACACAATGATGAACCTTGGACCAATTTTATCGTACAAGAAAATCACTGACATTTGAATGAACCTTTGCAGATCTCTCAGCTTCAATGCACACCATAAAATCAGTAGTCTTCTATAAAGGGTTGTCTGCTTTGGACAATCCCTACTTGTTAGAAAGAAGGGTCTTTTCACAAAACACTGATCAAAAAGTGTTCCACGGTGATGAGCTGTTCTGTGATACCGTGGTAGACTGGACCCGATGATCTTGATTGATTTTGCTATTGGCGGACTCACTGATCACATAATGTGTGTTGTAGCCCCACGGTGGTCCGCATTTGGATGATGTCTGTATAGAGTCATAGAATGATGGAGTGGGAAGGGACCGCCTGGGTCATTGCTCCACCCCCCTGCTCAAAGCAGGATTCACTAAATCATTCCAGACCGGATCAGACAGGTTACATTTTAAGAATTAATCGTTTATTTTCCAAGAGATGAGCTGTCATTAGAGTTATCTGATCATGCAGGACTGAGACGGACAGGGCAAAAAGCACCGCTGCCTGGATAGAGGAGAGCTCCAGAGAATGAAGTGTTATTAAAAGAAAGTGATTTATTGCTACGCGTTTCGAAGTCAAAAGACTTCTTCATGCAACTTACCAATGTACATCAAAGAGCCTCCCTCTATCTCAGCAGCACGGCGTTTTGCCCTTTCCGTCTCTGTTCTGCATGCTCCTATTGCCGGGGAGCTGCAGGAGCCATGGATCTGGATTACAAGCTTGGGTACTGGGTTGTATCTAAACACAACCCATAATGGTGAGAACGACTTACTATCTATTGGTAGAAACACTGTGTGCCTTTTGTCTATTTAATCTTTCATTAGAGTTATCTGGTCACAGCCCATGCACACCATGCAGGACAATTGCGTTTGGCCAAACGTGGTGTACATGTGTATGGAGAAAGGGATGCTATACAGGTATATAAGCAGGTGAAGGCTTCATTTATGTGCTCACGCAGCTTCAAAACAATACATGAGGCTGTTAAGTTACTGTCAGGAAACCCACGGCCAGTCCAGAAATTATTATCCTCACACTGAATGTAGGGTAAGGCTGTGTTCACACGCTGCGTATTTGTCGCGTTTTTTTAAGGGGAAAAACGTGCGTAAAAAAAAAAACCCGCGACAGAACAACTTCAATTGCGCTTTTTACGCGCGTTTCTTCCAGTGCTTTAATGGGGCCTTTGGAAGAAACGCGCGTAAAAAACTGGAAAGAATTGACATGTTCATTCCTTTTACGCACGCGTTTTTTACTCCAAAAACGCTGCGTAAAATTACACGACGTCTGATTGGCACAAAGTGAATGTCCATTCACTTTGCAGGGAAATGCAGATGCACATGCATTTTTGGAGCAAATACGCGCGTAAAAAAACGCGCCAAATACGCAGCGTGTGAACGCAGCCTTAGAGTTTAGTTTTCCTGCACCACTACCACAGGGGAAATGATTACACAGGGCCCATTCTAATCACTGGGTGATCTATTAACTGCAGACCTGGGCAGATCTTTCACATGTGCTCGTTACCCCCGTCTATTTTAGCTAAAATTCTTAACAGAAGACTCCTATTTTTTAATTTTTATTTTAAACTAGATTTCAAGACCGTGAGCAGCCAACTTTAGGGTATGTGCACACAGGGAGGTTTAGGGCCGTTTTAGCAGCGGAAACCGCCGGTCGGTTTCCATTAGGTTTATGCAAATTTATGTTAATCCAAAAGCGGCTTTTGGGTTAACATATAAACCTATGGAAACCGACACCCGGTGTGCACACACCGGCGGTTTCCACATGCTCATCTGTTGCTAACCCGCTGGGTTCCCAGCGGGTTAGCAAAGAATGAGCATGTTCTATAATCCGGCCGGTTCTGCAGCGGCTGCAAGCAGAATCATGTGCTGCTTCCAGCCGCTGCAGAACCGACGCGGCTAACCCGCTGTGCACCCGCCGCACACCCGCCCGTCTCCCGCAGCACGGACCCGACAGGAAGCCGGTGGATGGCTCCGGAGCTTCCTGTCGGGTCCGCCCAGCCGCCGACGACCCTAACCCCCCCCCGTGTGCACATAGCCTTAAAGGGAAGCTGTCAGCAGGTTTTTGCAATGTAATCTGAGAATAGCATAAAGTAGGGTCTGAGACACTGAATCCACTGATGTGTCCCTTAGTTTACTTGGTGCAGCTGTTGTGATTGATTATAGTTTTTTCATTTGTAGATCTGAACCATTAGTCCTTATCCAGGTGATCTCCTTCCAGTCTCAGTGACAGTGTATTGTGATTCCCATTCAGGAATAATGTGAGACGTACTTATTAAAGGGGTGTGTTCCTTATTGCTGTGAAATGTCTTCCTGGCCTCTGGCACTGAAAGAGAAGAGGCCAATTCCTAATCACAGTGTGTTGTAATGAATCCATTTGTACGATGCAGTAATTAAAATGATCTAGCTCTGAACATTCCCAGGGGCTTCAATTGTACAACACCCCTGGGGAAAGTCTGCTCTCCCCATATGTCAGCTGGCACTGCGCGTTTCCTCACTCCGTCCTGCTCCATGGGTGCTGGGAGCCGCTCTCTAATGAATAGAAATGTAACCAGCCACGCTGGAGAAAAAAATGAACTGTGCTGTTTCTTGATCACGGAGCTTCATCCATTTTAATTAGAAGAAAGGCTAGTGAGCACTGTGACAAGTGTCTAGAATTAAAATCATTAATTTGTGTCAAGCTGAAAAGAGACCGCTAATGTGGATTTAGTGACAGCAGGGAAGGAATTAACCTTATTATTGCATCTGCATCATATTTATGTCTTTTAGATTTTACCTTTTTTGCACCTTTTTTGTTGTCAGATCCTCTTTATTACTACAGAAATGAGGAGGATTCCCCATAACAGGCGATTATGTTATTGGCCATAGTAGACGTGCCGCCTGCCAAACCTGCTGTGCAGGTAATGCCTATACTAAGAATGATGACTTCAGCAGAGGGTTGGCTAAATAGATGTCTTTTCTTCATTCCTAGATTTTTGGCAATATTTTATTCCTTATTATCCTTATTTAAACTTTTATCTTTGCTAGTCACTTTGTCTTTTGTCTCGATTTCAATGGATACAGCCTTCGATAGGCTAATTGATTAGTCTCGAAAATCCATGTTACACCTATATATATATATATATATATATATATATATATATATATATATATATATATATATATATATATATATATATATTATATGTATAAATATATTCACCTTCTCACCCCACAGTGGGGTGGTTGCTTGTTCTTCCGCATTCTCTGGTCCTCTAGTAGTTTGAGGCAGGGCTGTGGAGTCGGTAAACTGAAACTCCGACTCCTTAATCTCCCTGACTTTTATTCCGACATCCTCATACATGGCTCATGTTTAAGTAATACATTTATTGTCGTACAATGTTAACATCAGGCTTTAATCATAATTATGGTAAAATAATCAACATATTTAGAATTAGGAGTTGGGAGTCAGTGCATTCAGTCAGACCCCACCAAAATGTGTACCGACTCCACGGCCCTGGTTTTGAGGGTTTTGCACAGGATCTTGGTTGTTCCCAGCACTGCACTTTTCTGGACAGAGTTCAGATGTTGTTCCTGGAATGTGTTGCAGCCATTTTTCATCTTAGGGGGTCACTGCTCCAAGTTCTCCTATCACCACTGGATCGCTGCTGCCTTCACCTTACTTCCACATCTTCTCCAGTTGTTCTTTAAGGCCCTGGTATTTCTCCAGCTTCTCTTAAAGCCGGTTTACACGTTGCGATGTCCCAGCGACCCGACCAATGATCAGACTCGCTGGGACATCGCTATCTGATCGCTGGTGAGCTGTCACACAGGCAGACTCATCAGCGACCAGTGAGAATGCTGGTAACCAGGGTAAACATCGGGTAAGTAAGCATAGTGCTGCGCTTAGTTACCTGATGTTTACCCTGGTTACCTGTCCCAGTGTGCACTCTGCGGTACTTGGCATCGGCTGGGAGGTCGATGATCATTTGTCTCCCTTCTGTCACACACGCCGATGCTGGCCGCCCAGCGGGAGACCAATGATCGGAAAGTGGCTCTGGCCGTTCCGCAATGATCAGCGAGCTGATCGTTGCGGGATGTCACACATAGCGACATCGCTACGAGGTCGCTGCAATGTCACAAGTTGCAGCGACATCGTTATTGATGTCGACACTTATAAACCCTGCTTTATTCCTTCTTTCAGATGTTGCTGTCATTTGGCCCATGGACAATGGACAATCATTTTTCTCATCCTGGTGCAACGATAAAAAAAAAAAAAAAATTTCCACCGGTTTACTGAAATCTCAAGTTCTATCTTGCTAAGCCACCAAAAAAAGTAATATTGATAACTTTAATGGTCTGACTGGCACCTATCAGCCACACTAATTGTATACACAAGACTGCACCACTAAAGAACATTAAATGATGGACATTGAAAACTATGGGCTGTCCATTTAATGTTGTGACCCCAAGATATAGAGTGAAGACCCCTATTTATAGATGTTCGCCACTCTGATTTGTAAATGGTGGTCATGAATTTGGGACTCGCATTGGGTGGCACGGTGGCTCAAGTGGTTAGCACTGCAGCCTTTGCAGCACTGTGGTCCTTAGGTCCTGGGTTCAATCCCCACCAAGGACAATATCTGCAAGGAGTTTGTATGTTCTCCCCGTGTTTGCGTGGGTTTCCTCCGGGCACTCCGGTTTCCTCCCACATTGTAAAGACATTCTGATAGGATATTTAGATTGTGAGCTCCAAGGCAGAACAGCATTACTCATGTATGTAAAGTGCTATGGAATTAATAGCGTTATATAAATGAATAAATATTATTATTAAACCAGATTGCCCCTTTTAAAAATAGGATTAAATCATTAAATGAAAATGAAGAAAGTTGTGAAAGATTCATACTGATCTACGTGTAGAATGTTTAGGATTCGTGTTAAAAAAAGGTAATGTAGGTACGTGACCTGCTCTTTGTGAACCTTAAAATGTCACTCAAATTATAGACATCTCTGCTTTATCTGGGATTGTAATTTCAGTATCTGAATCTTGTTTATTAAATATACCTATTGTATTCGTTGCTATAAAGTTTTCAGCATTTTAGCCTCTCCTCTCCTTTAGCTCCTAGAAAAAAAAAAAGTGAGACACTTGACGACCCAGGTCGCCCCAGAGAATAGAGCGGTGTCATCTTTCTGCGGCAGCCATCTGGAACACTCAAACTATCCGTTACAGGAGAGATGAACAGCACGGCACTTTTTCCGGTGTATTCATAAAGTTCCCCATAAGACCATAATATTTTTATACCGGAAAGCAAATGTTTCTTTTTTTTTTTTGCCTAAATATTTTCTTTAATGCTTAATTTCTCAAGTGTCCAATACTGGCGGTAATGGAATCATTTTTACAGACCCCACAGACTGTCGGAAACGTTTTAGTCAGCATGAAGCCCAAGATACCGCGTTACAATACGTAAAATCTGATATGGAACTTTTTTCCTTTATGTGTAAACAGTTTATTTTTGCACCTGTTTAGTTGTACATTTTTTATGTTAGTTGGGTTGGGGGGGCGGGGAGGAAGTGCAGTTGTTTTTTTCTTTTGGGATATGAGCAAAGGCAGATTTCAAAGCGATGGTTGTGAACCTCTTGTATGGTTTACCTCTCCATGCCAATTACCATGACCTCAGTTGGGTACATTACCTGGGCCATGGTGGCACCAACGGCCTATTTTGCCATGCTCAGTAAGATAAAGTAGACCCAAAGATTGGGTTTCCAAATTTTATTCTTCCCCTCAACCCTGAGGAATCTACTATTTCATCCAACATTTGCTTTATGTACCAGCAGCTTTAGTGCAATGTGACCAAGTAGTGAAATGTCTGCTTCTATCAATAAATCCTTGTAGCGTTTTAGACAAGTCCTAATGCAGGGCGCGAGGGTTCATGTTCTGGGAAGATGCACACAAAAACGATTTTAATATCTGTAATTTTCTGGAAAATGGCACTTTAAGGATGACTCCACTTTTGAACAATTTACTTTTCTAAATGTCAAGTGAATATTTTGCACTTGATTTTTTATCCCTTTTACCCCTTGTTCTATTTTTTAAATGGTACCTGTCATGTCTTTTTGTGACATTAAACCGCCCCTAATATGATTTACATGCTGTAACGTGTATCACTAACAGTTTTCTAAAAATGGTGTTCCACGCATTTATCTTAAAGACTTTATACTGAGGTGAATGCACTACATACCTGGCTTCAGTCATGGGGAGGCGTTTTGCTTGCTTCAGTCACTGCCACTCAAATTCAGCCATGATATTTTTTGAACTTCGTCACACCCCCTGCATTGTAATATATTGACATCACTGCAGGTCCTGCAGAAATTCACTCATTCTGAGTCATGCCCATTAAGGTCACATGATCATGACATCACCACAAGTCCTTCTACTGTTTTGCTATATTCAGCTTCACCCATTACGGTCACATGGTCCTGAGAATGGGACCATAATGGGCGAAGCTCAGGCAGTATTGGAGAAGTAGTGGTTCAGGACGTGTGGTAATGTCACGATCATGTGATCGTAAGTGATGTCACAACAATGTGACCATAATCGGAGCCAAAGCACACATGTCCTTCTCTTCAAGCCTACTTAGCTTTGCCTATTATGATCACATGGTTGTGACATCACCACAGGTCCTGAACCCAGTTCTGCTTTACTGAGCACCTGCAGTGATAGCGATCAATTACAATGGAGAGGGGGCCGTGACTAAGTTCTACAGTTATCATGGCTGAATGTGAGTAACAATGACTGTAACAAGCATACCTCCTCCCCTATAACTGAAGCTAGTTACCTCAAAATATTAAGTCTTTTTTTAAAAGATAAATAGGGGGAATTTTGTTCTTAGAAAACCATGTTAGTGATGCACATTGCTTCATATAAAACACATTGGGGGCTGTTTAATATCACAAAACCACATGACCGGTTCCCTTGAAGAACATGATGGTTTTTTTCTCCCTTTAGAAGTCAAGTTAACTTAAGAGTCCTTGTTTCCCATTACCAGCGCACGCAATGCATTGTGGGAATGTGGATAAATAACATATAGAGCTATTTTATATTCGAGAACATGTCTGACAACCGAGTGGAGCTAAACCGTAGTCTGTTTCCAATGGCAACCAGCTGTATTTTTCAGTTCAGTATTCTGTTTATGTATATAAATGGACAAGTGAACAGAAGGTAATATACAGCCATTATCTATTGGCAATGAAAAGACTAGATTTGTAAAAACTGTAATTGGATATTAGATATGTGGAGATTGCATATGTATAAATTTGAAATAATCCATCTGAGCCCATCACAACTTTCGTGTTCTTTCTTTTTACAAGTTTGTGCGATCTTACCATGAAAATTTATGGAAATTGTGATCATAGTAAGTATATAACCAGCTATTATCATGATTTATCTACAAAGTGCTGACACATTGCACAACTCTATTTATTCAATCAGATTGTTTCCATCTCCCGGGGATTGTGCAAACTGATTTATGTCCCTTAGATGTGTAAACTATGGCCAGTTTTCAATAAAGCAGCTAACTTGCCAGCAGGGTTTTCGACTATAATAGGAAGCTAGATGTGCTGGAAATGTGAGAAGAACATATAAAAAATCATGCAAAAGGAATAAAGTCTCTGGTTGGTTCCTTGCCCAGATGACAGTCGGCAGGGTTTCTGAACTAATGACCTTCAGGTCTCTGTACACACAGATGCATTACCTTTTAGACCTACACGTTATCCTATTTGTCAAGTTGCAACATATGATGTAGAGGCTACTACATGTGTATGTGCTGTCATATAGCATTCCTACATTTGGCATTGTCATATGCATGTATCTTAACCAAGGATTCTAATCGGCTGCTGTGCCAATTATTATTGTTTTTCATAGAAAATTACACTTAAAAGTGCCTCTGATTGTTTTGTTTTTATATGGCAGGAGTTTATTTTCTTTAGACCTACCTGACTGTATTAGGGCAAGGTGTTTATAGACTCTACATACCGGGTGTGTGTAGGGCGTCTTATCTCTTGCCACTTTATATATTTGCATTGTTTATTTGCTTTGGAAAGCCGAATTTCATATACCCTATTAAGAATTCCGAGTTAGGATCATTCAAACATCCATGAAATTCGGTCCAATCACTAACCGCAATCCACGGACTTGGCTGCATGTATGACCTGAACTATGCAGTGTCATAGTCGTATGAGGCTGCCGAGTTTGGGTCAGGAGACCTCTGGCCAGTCCGTGAATCACGGTCCGTGATCGACTTGATGTGCACAGATATCTGAATTAACCCTTAGAACTTATTCACACATCATTTTTCACGTAGAAATTATGTTTTTTCTCCTCCCATCCTCCATGACAGCGTACAGGAGGTTGCCTCTTGGCCCTAATAGGGGCAGGAAACACAGAGGTTAAATTGCCCCTCCCACCTCTTATCACTAGTGTTTCCTGTCCCTATGGGGCATAAAGAGGGTCTCCTGAGGCTGTTGGCCAGTGAAGCAGTCTCTTACCAGGAGCTGGGCAGGCGGGCCGGTGCTCCTTCCTCCGAAGCGCTGCTCCCACTCTAGGAGGAGCAGAACCGCACCACACTCCTGCACCTGAGAACAATGCTGAGCGGTGTTTTCGGGCCGGTGTCCTCCAGCAGCTGCTCGGCCTTTCTCTCTCCCTTTTGTCAGTGATGCCAAGGCTTGCAGTTTTTCGCGCTCGGAAGTGACGTCAGACCCCAGAGCGTGTCACTTCCGGGTTGCATTCCACGGTGGAACGCACGCCATTTCCAGGGTTTTCTAGGGCACCCGACCACCAGGATTGGCGGCCACCACATGGAAACCTAGGGGTAGGTGGAGCACCTGGGTGCTAATTGCGCTGCAGCCTCGGATCTTCCATAAAAGGATCCCTGGTGAGAAGACACCTATGCAGGTAGGACACGTGTTATTTTACCATAATGTCTCATGCTGCTAACCAGATGGAAGGTGTTTCCTTGTGCCCTGCAGATGCAGAGCCCAGTGCTGCCTCAAGCCTAGTAAGTCACTCAGTAGGTGGTATATTACGGGTCCCTTCATGGGCTGTATCATTATTCCTTCTCCCCCTGTTTGTGTCATTGCAGGGAGAAAATGATCAGACACAAAAGTAAAAAGTTAAAGCCCCCTGTTGCAGATGCAGTTTATGTAATAAGAAGACATCCCTTTCATACAAGAAAATCCTGTATGTGGAGTGCACAGAAAAGGTGATGGGTGATGAAAAACCGTCCCTGATGGAAGAGCTGAAGGGACTGATCAGACAGGAGATTCGATACTCCCTGGCTTCTGTCTCTTTTCCTCTTCAGTAGCCCCACCAGCAGCCAAGAAAAGGACGGTCGCAAATGTTGATTCTACACCAGAAGTCTCAGACGCTTCTGGTTCAGAAGAAGATTTAGTAGATGATTTGGATCTACCCCAGAGCAGTGATTTCCCCCAGGAGATAATATTTCTCATCAGAGGATATTGCAGAATTGGTGTTCACGGTGAGAAACACAATGGGGGTAGAAGAGGAAGCATCAACCCAATTCGTACAAGATGATATGTTTGGGATCTTAAGATCCAAGAAAATGTCTATTTTCTCAGTCCATGACAACTTAAAAGAATTGGTTTTGAAAGAGTGGAAGTTTCCAGAGAAGTGCCACATTATCCCAGGAGGATTAAAAAGGCGATTTCCTCTATATATCTCCGTCTCAAAGATTTGATCAGAAGTATCAAAAATAGATGTCCAGATTGCTAAAATTGGTCAATAAGACTACTCTTCCTTTTGAGGATTCCTCCCAACTAAAGGATCCCATGGATTTGAAAACAGCCTGCTAAAAAGATCCTGGGAATCCTCTTCTTTTTCGCTATCCGCCAACATTGCCTCTACTGGTGTGTCGAAGTCCATGTGTAGGTAGCTACAACAACTAGATTTTCACATAGCTGGGGACATGCCCAGAGAAGATCTCCTGGCTTTCATTCCCTTGCTACAGAAGGCCACTTGCTTTCTAGCAGATGCATCTGCAGAATCTGTTAGAGCGACAGCTAGAACTATGGTTCTTTCCAACACAAGTAGATGGGCTATATGGTTGAGAACATGGAGTGGAGATATGGTTTATAAGATTAAATTATGTTCCATCCCATTCCAGGGGGAATGCCTTTGGCCAGGTCCTAGACCAGCTTCCTGAAAAAGCAGCAGATAAAAAGGGTCTTCAAGAAGCAAAGACAAAAACCAGGTCCTTTCGTCTCCAACATACTTTTTGAACCCAGACCCAGTCCCAACAACAGAAGGACAAGGGAAAAGAGGGTCGCTGGAGCTTTCTTAAAGGGGTAAGGGGAAAAGTATTTTCTCCTCCCGCCCTTAAGAAAGAAAATGACGCCATCCCTGTAGGAGGAATTATTACCAACTTCCTCCCCAGTGGTGGGAGATGACATCAAACCGCCTTATTCTACAGCTTATTAGGGATGGGATGAGAATAGTGTGTTCCTCCCCTCCTCAACATTTGAGGAGAACTACACTCCATTCTCAAAAACTACAGTCAACTCTCTGGACGGAGATCCAAAAACTTCTCCTCCTTGGAGCAGTGATTCCTGTTCCAGAAAAAGATTTTGGGAAGGGTCACTAATCTCATCTCTTCCTGGTAAAAAAACAAAAAAAAAACAAACTGAAGGTTCATACAGAACTATAATAAATCTGAAACCTCTGAACAAGCACGTCACCTATTCCAGATTCAAGATGGAATCCATATGGTCAACCATTCCCCTAAAAGAGAAAGACTTCAAGATGGCGACGATAGATCTACAGGACGCATACTATAACAGTCCGATACATCCTGCAGATTAGAAAATCCTAAGCTTTGCAATTCTGTTTCAAGATCGGGTTCATCACTTTAATTTCAGAGTTCTGCTGTTTGGTCTGTCTTCCGCACCTCGCATGTTCACCAAGGTGATGGCGGAGGTAATGGTGTTCGACAGAAAACAGGGCATAGTGATGATGCCCTACTTGGACAACTTCTGATCCATACTCTGACGTCCTTGGGATGGATAGTCATCTTCCAGAAATCAAGCCTGACCCCATCACGGAAGAAGACCTTTCTAGATGGTCTCCTGGATTCACACAACCAAACTTGCTTTCTCACTCCAGACAAGCATATTCTTTTAAGATCCAAACCTCAGTTTCTACAGAAGCAACGTTCAGTTTCCATCCATACAGCCATGTCTGCTCTGGAGTCAATGACCACCGCGTGTATCCAGATGATCCCTTGGGCTCAGGCTCACACAAGAACTTTGCAGTCTCATATAGTGTCTCAGTGGAAAGGTCTTCCCTCAGGTCTAAACAAGAAAATTCCACTCCCCAAGGGAGTCAAGATCTCTCTGGATTGGAGGCTAATCTTGAAATCTCGCCTTTGGAAGGAAAGTCCTTCAAGCTGTGATCCCTCCCTAGATTTTTTTCTTTGATATTACTCCTGTGTGCTGTCGTGGAGGATGGGAGGAGAAAACGGAATTAGACTTGCCGGTAATTCTCTCTGTGAATATTCCACGACAGCACCAGTAATTCTCTCCCGATTTATGTACAATTTTTGGTTTTGCACCATTTTCCTCCTTGTTTAAGTAGATGTTGGAACTTCATTTGCCATGGGTCCTTGATAAACACCGGGGATAGGAGGTGGAAGGGGCAATTTAACCTCTTTGTGTCTGCCCCTTTTAGGGCCAAGAGGCAACCTCCTGTTTGCTGTCGTGGAGGATTTCCCAAAAGAGAATTACTGATGAGTCTAATTCCGTTTTTTCACGAATAGCACTTTTATCTATGATAGGCTACGGGGCTATTTACACTCCAGATTTTTCCTCGGACCAAATAGTCCATGCAAAATTGGGGAGACATGTCCAATATTGATCCAAGTGTCTGATAAAAGAATGGCTTGCAGGTCTATTAGGAGTGAAAATCTCTGGCAACAATTAGATGCCATCCGTGTGCTACCTGTTTTTACTGACGTTTATTAGAAGATGGAGAAACTTTTTTTTTTTGTTTCTATCACATTAAAAAACTGATGAAAATCTTATGTCAATCGCTGATGAAACTTTGTCCATTTTTCTCATACATCAAAAAAAACAAATGTCTGAATGAGGACTTTAGTGGAAGGTTTTCTGTTTCGGATACTCATCACTTGGTAACAAAGAGCATCTCTCATTTTGGAGGACTTGTCCTAACCTGCATATTGTGAAATGAGACAGAACACTTAAGGGTACCGTGACACCAGGATATCGCCGGCGACGCACGGGAGCGGCAACGCACCGGCGATGTTACAGGCGGCATCGCTGCTGGGGTGTCTACAAACCACAGCGGCGATTCTGTAACATGGGAGCCTATGGCTCCCATTGCCTGTAACATCGGCAATAGCCATGTTACATGGGGCGATGTGTACACATCGCCCCAGAGTGCTCGCCTGGTTTCAGAGCAGTGCTGGGAAACCAGACGACCACTCTAAGGTGATTTTTCGCCTCGTTATCGCCCCTTTACACTGGGTGACGCACTGGCGCTGTCGCCGGCGATAGGCCACGCCTATGAAATCGCCGGTGAGGTGTCCTGGTGTGACGGTAACCTTAGGCCCATATTATTACAATGAGAGGGAAAAAATGGCAAAAGTTGTGACATTTTTGGAATATTGCAAAATATACATAAATGTTTGACATTTCATTCAGTTTTTGGCTATGTTCACACGCGGCGTAATTCCCGCGTATTTTTGCAGCGTACAGCGTAAAAAAGCTCAACTGCATTCACACACCACGCTTTTTTTGACGCCCTTTTCTCAAGCCCATTTTATGTGTTCTATGGGAAAAGTGCGCTGAAAAAGGTGCAAAGGATTGACATATCTATTCTTTTTGTGGACGTGCTTTTGCAGTGAAAGCGCGTCAACAAAAAAAAAAAAACGGAAATACGCGGTGTGTGAACACACTTCAGCAAATACCATAGTTTTTGCTGGAATGCGTATCCTGAAGTGCGTTTCACTGTATTTACGCAAGCGCAAAAAATCACTGCGTAAATGCAGGAATACGCAGACATAACGTTATGTATGAACGTAACCTTACCTGGAAGCTGGTGAAAACTGCTTGATGAATCTGGGCTTTAATTCTTTACAGCTGATCTCTTGGGCACCCGCAGTGAAGACCATTTGTGATCACATTATTTTGAAGGGGTTGTCTAATACTAGTGCATCTCAATGAATTAGAACATCATCAAAAATCAATGTCATATTGCCATGTTTCAGGGTGTTTCTGAGAGACCTGAAATAAGTTGACTAATAAATCAATCTTGTATTCACCCTTTAATATCTCGTGGAATACGGCGGCACAATTTTTACAATTTTAACCCTTCATCCTCCCTACTTAAATTTTCTGAAATACTGACCTTTGGGCTTTCATCGTCTGTAAGATATAATCATCAACATTAACAGATATAAACACTTGAAATAAATCACACTGTAATGACTCTATATAATACCGTATATGTTAAACTTCTTGTATTTAATTACTGAAATAAATGAACTTTTTGCTGATATTCTTATTCATAGTGATGCTCTAGTACTAGGCAATCCTTTCTTAACTGCTAAAGTCACCCAAATTGAAAAGAAAACCTTTCCTCCCTGCGATGTCGGTGTCGTCTCTTCCATCAGTCCCGTGAGTTTGTCAAGTGACCGCTTCTACCACTTAGTGAATGCCATTCAGTTTTCCCTTGGAGTGGTTTGGCACTGGTTTGGATGGTGCATAAGCTTTTTTATTTTTCTCATAAGGCTATTGCATTGGTTGAGAAGGGGTCGTCTAGAAGAGGATATCCCCTTTTAAGGGATACTTTTTAGAACACATACTCCTTTAACTTGGTAGTTTTTTTTATGTCTCCCTGGCCACAAATAAATCTATTTAAGATGCCTTTCACAGTGAATATTCTTCTATCCATTACTCTTTTATCTATGTGTTAATCACATGTGTAAATGGTTGCAGTGTGTCCTACCTGATATCCAGCTCTTGTGTTATGGCGGTGCTAATTCTGAAGGCAGTGTTCGTTTATTGTTTCTGCTCTGTTATGTCAGCTTTTCACCTTTTGCACTAGCTTCATGTTGGAGGACCGGAGAGTGCACTTTCGGCCTCTGTCTCACCTCAGTAGATCAGTCGCTTAAGAGGTTTCTGGTTTTTTTTTTACTGAAAGTGACTGTAAAATCCTGGTAATAAAAAGCACAGAGTGCCGGTGTTGCTTGGAGAAGGGTGACACAGGGATCAGCTCATTGTATGCACTAGACTAGAGCATCATGATCCTGTCCTTGAGTGAGTAGGAGGATGCTCATTTTCTTCAGTTATATGCCTCTTCTGGGCATCTCGGAGCTTTAGATGGTCATTGATGTGAAACTGTTCTCCAAAGAAGTCTTCTTGTGGTGTCTCTATATGTGCCGATACTCCTTTTTAATGTTTTTGAAGCCATTTTTCCAACTGTTTGACAATTGGATTTTTTTTTTAACCAAACACAGCAGAATGGTCTCTGTGGGAAGAAGAAGCTGTTTGTACAGTAGATTTAATATACAGCATATGTTAGGTTAAATTAGCTGTACCATAATGATAATGTTTACTGCTCATGGGGCTACCAAATGTTTTCCACACAGCTCCCAATCCTTCATGGAAGACCGTACCATTGTGACTTTCTGTAAACTTCCCATAGAGAAGTAAAGTTATCCCCTAGCCATGGAATAATTCAGAACTTGATGATGTTGAGGGTGCCAGACCACTGGGATTACCCTCCCCCAACGATGACAAAAATTGTCTTATGAAACCCCCAATACCAGGCTCTGCAGGGCCTTGTTTTGATTGAGTGGAAGAGCTCATTCTCGACCTTGGCACCATTCATTTGCTATAAGTGTAGAAAAAGAAAACATTCAGCTCACCCTTGTTGTGGAAGCTCCAATGGATCCACAGCCTGCATGGGGGGGCTGCCCTGTTCCAGGTAGAGAATCAAATGTCTCCAGCATCCAAGGAGGGGGTTCATGTAAGTATAAAACACCAAGTTTATTTCATCATGGGTAAAATTTACAGTGCAACATGTTGAGCCATCATATACAGAGAATTATTTATAATCTGACGCGTTTCGGCAGGTAAGCCTCACTCATGGATATATCCGTAAGTAAGGCTTTCCTGCTGAAACACGTATAAACTTTCTTTTTGTATGATTTTCTATAAGACTGCCGGAGAAAGCAGAGCAACCGCCCATGGCTTTTAGGTCAGTAAGATGAAGGGTCGATGTGGCACAATTATACATAGCTTCTCCCCTTTCTCATCCAAATGTAAGAAAATAATAACACTTTAGTGAGTCAGGTGACTTGAATAGCACACCATCAGATGGTTCTCTGATGATGTCCGAACCCAGTCACTGACCGCTCTGGCCCTGTGGCTGGTAAGCATGACAATATCACATCTAATGCTGTGTGGGTTCATTGTCAATTTTGCAATCGTAAATATTCTCTTCACTGTTGTTCGAGGTGTTATGATTCAAAGGATACCAAATAAGTCTGTCATTTGATAATTTTGACGTTTTAAAAAGGTGCTTTAAAAATGTTATTGTTGTAATTGTGTTAATTAATTTTTAGCAATTTATAGGGGAAAACAAGTCTGACTTTTATTTTACTCCAAATATACAAGTATATATCTTTACTAGTATATAGAGATTTATCTTACCAGTATAATATGCCTTGTACAGAAGAAGCATTACAGATATTTGGTCAGAGAAAAAAACCTGTCCTCAGCAGTGCATCCTGTGACTTAATGCTAAAGCTCCTTCCTGCCATGCTACAGCTCGTGAGTTTGAATTTCAGGAAAGACCAAACTTGGAAAAAAAGAGCAAATAATTTGGGGAGGGAAATAGAATGATCCACGGTGGTGTCCTGACAAAGACACATGTAACGAGTGGGTAACTCTTCATCAAATGTCAGCAGAGAAAGCCTTCTGCTAAATCTGTTGCGCTGCTGATTAAGAAGATACTCAATAAAGAAGATAGTGTTGAACAAAAAAGCAGTTTTGTTAATCTATGCATTTCATAGCTGAACAAATGCCTTCATCAGGGAGAAACTGCAAACATCACAGGCTATGTTCACAAACAGTTTAGCCTACAGGGGCTTACAGTATGTCTGAAGCTGTTGGCAACTGGATTCGGAACTTTGTGCTGATGGGGCCATTGACTGTGATGATACCGATTGAGTCACAGTGTGCTCTTTTGGACTTAATTTTCAGCCATACTTACCTATTTGAGGTGGTCTCCAAAACACAGCTGACTCACATCGGTGTATATGGCCAGTGGTTCTGTGGGTGTTATGTCCAAAGCCATGAAAAATGGGATTCTGACATTTGAAGCAGACAAAATCTTGGAGCCCACCTCAGATAGCCTTATACGGCCGAAAATTATGTCCAAAAGAGCAAAGAGTGCCTCTGTCTACATCATTACAGTCAATGGCTTAGTCATCGCAAATGTCTGAACCCAATTTCCAGTTCTTCAGACTTAAGCTCCGACGGAGCCACTGACCATAGTCTACAATGATATGTGAACAATATATGCTCATTGTCTGTATCCATGTTATATGATTTATAACATTCTGCGCATAAAGCAGTGACTCTATCCAATGCGTCTCAAAAGTAGAACAACCATGCTATATATACTGTGCTGTCGCCCCTTGAGAGACTCTTCACACAGCACCCTGAGAGCCTGATCGGATGGCCAATCAGTTCTTTGTCTCACAATGGTCAGATGAGCTAATAACAGCGCAACGCTAGACCTTCCAAATCAATTTAATATGGGAAAGTCATGTATAGTATTGATGAGTGCATGATTTGTATTTCTTTTTTTTTGTTATTACTGTTATTATTATTGTACTTCCTTCACCACAGTTTAGTTTGTATGATATTTCCTTGGTTTGCAGATCTTTTCTATAGTTCCCCTCCTCCCTTTAATGTAAATGTTGCCTTATAGGTTTGCGGTGGATTGAAATGTGCAGTGAAATGTGGAAGTGCAGAGAGAAGGCTGTCAAAATCTCGTCTGGTTGGAGTGGTGCGCGGAATATGTGAGCCTGCTTCCTCAGCAGCTTACCTAATTGTCAGGGCTTTCTACAGAGGCAGCGGCCCTGCAGCACACTGTAATGGTCCATCAGACTGGCACCTGTGTATATTGTGTAATCACTATCCGTCAGGCTTGACATTTCTCAACTTTCTTTTGAAGGCATATGTGTGCATTTAAAATGCATAGCTTACAGTAAGTAGTGTATCTGGAACAGCGGCTTAGCAAGAGTGGAAGAAACAACCTCTCCTGCTCATTTCTTCAGTTAAAAATATACCAGCGGAAAATGTGCCGAAAGCCGTCATAGTGCTCCATGTAGCCCACTACTGGGGATAGTCTTATCATTCCCTGAAAGAATTTCATACAAGCTGCAAAGGCTTTTTCTTGTTGATTAATATTGTCCACATTTTGAAACACAAAACATTGTTACTGCTAAATTCTGAAGACCCCGTCTTGATTTTGCATACTTTTTTTAATTGAAAAATCGAAAACACTCATTTCCTTTCAATACACCAAGGACGGATTCTTGAAATCAGTTTGACTGTGTTGGTGACTTAGTAACGCAAACTTCAGTAGTAAATTATCTCCGATAAAGGCTAAAGTAGCTAGTTTTGGTGAGCATTGGTTACCAGGTTCTGAAAATTCACCATCTCTCTAATATAAAAGCTATACACATTGTATAACTTCCTATAGCTCAAAATAATGGGTGAAAACACAATTACACCTGAGTAAATAGTTGAATTTAACTGGAACCCATCATGTCATTTTCTGATATTAAACCACCCCCGATGTGTTGTAAATGATGCAATGTGTATCACTTACGAGGTTTTCTAAAAACTAAATTTTGCTTATTTATCTTAAAAAAAAGATTTCATATAGTGAGGTGAATGCACTGCATACCTACGCTTCATTCATAGGAGAGACGCTTTTACTTTCTTCAGCCACTGACACTCAGGTTCATGATATTTATTGAAGTTTGTCACACATCATTCATTATAATATATAGATATCACTGCAGGCTCTGCAGAAATTCACTCATGCTGATCTCCTCCCATTAAGGTTGCATGGTCGTGATGTCACCAAAGGTCCTTCTACAGTTTTGCTGTACTTGCCTCCGCCCATTACTGTTACATGGCCGTAAAACCACCACATGTCCTATGAGAATGGGATGATAGCATAACATTGTAGAAGTGGAGGTGAAGCACCTGTGGTGTGTCACAACCATGTGACCTTAATAGACAGAGGTCAGCATGAGTGAATTCCTGGAGGGCCTGTGGTGATGTCACAATCATGCGACTGTAATGGGAAGAGCTAAACCAACATGCCTTTCACTTCAGGCCTCCTTAGCTTCACCCATTATGGTCACGTGTTTGTGGCATCACCACAAGTTCTGTTATGCTGAGCACCTGGCTGTGATGGCAATCTATTGCAATGCGAGGGGGTAGGGGGATGACTAAATTCAAAAAATGTCATGGCTGAATTTCAGTGACAATGACTGAAGCAAGCAAAAGCACCTCCCTATGACTGAAGCCAGCTATATAGTAGCATTCACCTCAGCATACAAAGTTGTTGTTTTTTTTAAGATCTGTGAATTTTTGTTTTTAGAAAACCATGTTAGTGATGTACATCGCATCATTTAAAACACATTAAGGGCAGTTTAATATAAAGTAAATTACCCTTGTCGATGGTTCCTTTTAAAGAGGACATATAGCCTACAAAATAGTTTCTTTTGCTATTTTTCATTTCATGCTTTGGTCACAAACACAGTCTTGTCATAAAACAAATGCAGCAGATCCGCTTGCAGCATTTCTTTTTTACAGCCGCAAGTGCCGGATCCGGCCGATCCGGTGTAGCTGCACTTAACACAACGGACCGCAAGCCCCATAGACAATGTGTGGGGCTTGCCGGACCCGGGCTGCAAGTCGGCCGTTAGCCAGCAGATGCGGTGCCACTTGCCGGATCTACCGCACAACACCGAAAACTGCTGATGTGAAAGGGCCCTTATCCAGTCAAAATTCGAGTTAGTGCAAGAGAAAATACGGATTGCGTTAATCCTATTGGTTCGAAATTAAAAAAAAGTTCCGTAGCCCTGGGTATCTTTGTAACATTTGTGAACCACTCTCAATCCACTCCTTCTTTACTCCAGATGTAGAGGATGCCCCTTTGTCCCCGTCCCAGGCCTAAGAGTAAAAAGATCATTACAAAGGTCTCTGTACTGCTCCCTCATATATTTATACATTGTTATAAGATCACCCTAAGCTTTTGTTTCTCCAAACTAAATAACCCGAAGTTTACTAACCTGTCTTGGAATTGCAGACACCTTAGTCCTCTAATAACCTTGGTCACTCTTCTCTGCACCCGCTCTAGTTCAGCTATGTCTTTCTTATATACCGGAGACCAGAATTGTACACAGTATTCTAAGTTTGGTCGCACTAGTGACTTGTATAGAGATAAAATTATGTTCTCCCCATGAACTACGCCGCCTTTAATGCATCCCATTATTTTATTTGCCTTTGCAGCAGCTGCCTGACACAGGCCACTAAATGTGAGTTTGTCATCTACCCATACACCCAGGTCTTTTTCAGTGACCGGTTTGCCCAGTGTTTTACAATTAAGCACATGATTATACCTTTGATTTCCTTAGCCCAAGTGCATGACCTTACATTTATCCCCATTAAAGCTCTATTTGCCATTTATGAGGCCAAGATCCTAGTTTACATAAATCCTCCTGTAATATAAAATTGTCCTCCTCTGTTTTGAATACCCTGCAGAGTTTAGTGTCATCTGCAAATATTGAGATTCTACTCTGCATGGCCACTACAAGGTCTTTAATAAATGTTAAAAAGAAGCAGGACCAATACTAACCCTTGTGGTACCCCACTGTTAACTGTGACCCATTCTGAGTGTGTTCCATTAATAACCACCCTTTGTTTCCTACCACTAAGCCAGTTCTTAACCCCCTTACACATATTTTCCCCTATCCCCATTGCTGTCATTTTATGTATCAACCTTTTGTGTGGCACCGTATCAAAAGCTTTTGAAAAGTCCATATACACCATGTCCACTGCATTTCTTTAGTCCAGTCCAGAACTTACCTCTTCATAGAAGCTTATCAGATTAGTTAGACAGGAATGGTCCCTCGTAAACCCATGTTGATATTGGGTCATGAGGTTATTTTTCTTCTGATACTCCAGTATAGCATCTCTTAGAAAACTCTCTCGGATTTTACCCACAGTAGAGGTTAAGCTTACTGGCCTATAATTTCCAAGTTCAGTTTTTGCCCCCTTTTTTAATATTGCCACCACATTTGCTATACGCTAGTCCTGTGGTACAGCCCCTGTTATTATGGAATGTTTAAATATTAAAAATAAAGGTCTATCTATGACAGTACTTAATTCCTGCAGTACTCTGGGGTGTATCCCATCAGGGCCCAGGGATTTGTCAGTTTGTGATTTTTAGACGATGACGTACTTCCTGCTGGGTTAAGCAGGTGACATTTAATGGAGAGTTTTTGTTATCACTGATCATGTTGTCTGTCATGCGATTTTCTTGTGTAGCTACTGTTGAAAAAAAATAATTTAGCATATTGGCTTTTACCTTATCCACCATTTCACCCAGATTATTTTTAAGGGGGCCAGCACAATCATTTGGTAGGTTTTTACTATTTATGTAGTTTTCTTCCCTATTTTTATGGAAAAGACATGATTTCTGTGAACAAATTCCCACAACTTTTCTTTATCTTTACAGGATTCAGGCAAAAACACGAGAGCTTCGTGAAAGACAAGCCCGAGAAAAGGACTATGCTGAGATCCAAGAATACTCAAAGAACTATGGAGGGGCAGAAGACCCCACCTATGCCAGCACTGGCCACTATGACACAGTTGCAGGCGGTGGTATTCTAAATATGAACAGCAGACCCCAGAGTCCAAGAGATAACAAGCAGATGGAAGCACTGTATGCTCAAGTAAAGAAACCGAGGAGTACAAAGCCTCCACCTGTAGACAGGTAGGCACCAGACAAGACTCAATGCGTCCTTTACCATGAATTCTTTGTCTAACATTTTTACTGTGGATGATCTGTTACCGGTGTCTGACTTTTTTGTTTTACACGTATGTTATGAGCAGTGCAATCTATCTTTTGTAACTAGTCAACTCTTATACATAATTTTAATGGAGCTAAAATAAAGTATTTTATATATGAAAAGTCTTTATGTTTGGTAATAGTCTTCTTACATAAAGGTTTTGTGCATTACGTTAAACGAAATGTATCATCGATTTTTCTGTTTATAAAGTAGATTAGAAGAGAAATAATGGGATTTTTGATATTTTTTTTAGAGCTTTTTAGCTTTTTATTTCCATTTCAAACCAAAAAACAACTTTCTTGATGGCCACTATATTTGAGAAACACCCTTCATGTAATGTCTTCATAGTCGATACAGAAACCTATATGTGCACTCTATGGCAGCTGCACTAAATGTAACTCAGAGATGTGTAATGCTAATATAGTTTTTACTATAAGAATATTAATATAATAGTACCGTAATATAGTTTTTAGGAAGAAATAAGGTTCTGAATCCTCCAACAGAGTAAATATGTGACAGAGCTACTATTGTTGAGGGTCTCCGTTCAATCACAAGTCCATCAGCCATTCCAAATTATATACCGTATATACTCGTGTATAAGCCGACCCGTGTATAAGCCGACCCCCCTACTTTTGCCCCCAAAACCTGGGAAAATTTATTGACTCGTGTATAAGCCGAGGGTGGACCCCAGCACAGGTATACAGCCCCCAGCAGTGTGGTATACAGCAGCCTCCCCAGTGGTATATACAGGCCCCAGCAGTGTTACAGCAGCAGCCCCAGTGGTATATACAGCAGCAGCCCCAGTGGTAGTATACAGCAGCCCCAGTGGTAGTATACAGCAGCCCCAGAGGTATATACAGCAGCCCCAGTGGTAGTATACAGCAGCAGCCCCAGTGGTAGTATACAGCAGCAGCCCCAGTGGTAGTATACAGCAGCAGTCCCAGTGGTAGTATACACGCAGCCCCAGTAGTATATACAGCCCCAGTGGTAGTATATAGCCCCAGTGGTAGTATATATACAGCCCCAGTGGTAGTATATATACAGCCCCAGTGGTAGTATATAGCCCCAGTGGTAGTATATAGCCCCAGTGGTAGTATATAGCCCCAGTAGTAGTATACAGCCCCAGTGGTAGTATATAGCCCCAGTGGTAGTATATATACAGCCCCAGTGGTAGTATATATACAGCCCCAGTGGTAGTATACAGCCCCAGTGGTAGTATATAGCCCCAGTGGTAGTATACAGCCCCAGTGGTAGTATATAGCCCCAGTGGTAGTATACATACAGCCCCAGTGGTAGTATATAGCCCCAGTGGTAGTATATAGCCCCAGTAGTAGTATACAGCCCCAGTGGTAGTATATAGCCCCAGTGGTAGTATATATACAGCCCCAGTGGTAGTATATAGCCCCAGTGGTAGTATATAGCCCCAGTGGTAGTATATAGCCCCAGTAGTAGTATACAGCCCCAGTGGTAGTATATAGCCCCAG
The DNA here is from genome assembly GCA_033576535.1 of Allobates femoralis. Lineage (NCBI taxonomy): Eukaryota > Metazoa > Chordata > Amphibia > Anura > Aromobatidae > Allobates > Allobates femoralis. The sequence continues at coordinate 522,989,901 of JARQOC010000005.1, forward strand.
TGGTAGTATATATACAGCCCCAGTGGTAGTATATAGCCCCAGTGGTAGTATATAGCCCCAGTGGTAGTATATAGCCCCAGTGGTAGTATATAGCCCCAGTGGTAGTATATAGCCCCAGTGTAGTATACAGCCCCAGTGGTAGTATATAGCCCCAGTGGTAGTATATATACAGCCCCAGTGGTAGTATATAGCCCCAGTGGTAGTATATAGCCCCAGTGGTAGTATATAGCCCCAGTAGTAGTATACAGCCCCAGTGGTAGTATATAGCCCCAGTGGTAGTATATAGCCCCAGTGGTAGTATATATACTAATAGCCCCAGTGGTAGTATATAGCCCCAGTGGTAGTATATAGCCCCAGTGGTAGTATATAGCCCCAGTGGTAGTATACAGGGCCCCAGCAGGGCCCCCCTCATAATTTGGCGCCCCACCTCAGTTTCTGGGCCCCCCGCATGCAGCGCTGCACATATACATTACGTGTCTAGCAGCTGTTACCCTCCGGTGGCAGATCGCGGCTCCCGGCTCCGGGCTCCATCTTCCTCGCTGTCTTCCTGCTTTGTGACCGGCGCGATGACGTCATCGCGCCGGTCACATGACAACCAGGAAGACAGAGAGGAAGATGGAGCCCGGAGCCGGGAGCCGCGATCTGCCACCGGAGGGTAACAGCTGCTAGACACGTAATGTATATGTGCAGCGCTGCATGCGGGGGGGCCCAGAAACTGAGGTGGGGGCGCCAAACTTTGAGGGGGGCCGTATGACTCGCGTATAAGCTGAGGGGGGGACTTTTCAGCCCAATTTTTGGGCTGAAAAACTCGGCTTATACGCGAGTATATACGGTATATAGGCAATTGTGCACGTCTGCACTGCCGCAAGTACATGATACGGACACCAGAGCCGTCTCGAAGCCTTACTCATGCCTAAGCCAAATGAGATTAAACACTGCACAAGCGTTTATTGAAACACACATTTTTATACAGAAAGCAAAAGGCGTGTTAGAATTCTAGAACTTTCTACAAAGTGATCATCTCCTAATTGGTCAATTCTTTTCAAATTATTCTAATATCTAAATTCCTCCCTTAATGGGTTGGCTTAGAGTTGGCACCAAATCCTCTGCTCACTCTGCCCCAGTCTACACGGTAAAGCTGACAATTGTTTTTTTTGTTTTTCTTTTAATACGGTATCCTATTACCAACTTTTTATGAATATTTATTTGCAAATCCTGATTATTTTTTTTTAAATTTGTGATGACAAACTCTTGTTAGTCTTAATTTCACAGGTTTCGGCAGTAGATGTAAAAGCGTTTTATCTCTATACAGACAAATTCTAAATCACATTACAGATAAAAAATATCACAAATTCTAGCAGCCTGTGTGTTGTAATGGCATTTCATTGTGTGTTGTCTTGTAAGCTCCTCCAGTGATTTCTTGCCTTGGCCCTTTGATATTTAAGTGTGTTTTTTTACTACAAAGAAATTGCCAGGATATGTTGACTCGCCCTAAATTAGTTCCTGCTGGAAATAAAGGGGATTTTACTGGTAGCCTTTTTTTCCTATTAGAAGATCCATTCTGCAGAAATTGACTTTACTTGCAAGTCTTTCTAGTTGACCCAATTAGGAGCATTGTCGAAATTCTGCTTCGTAATCTTAAAGTTTGACTTCAGCTTCACCAACACATGCCACATTTTATACTAGGCACAGGGGATCCTTTTTGCTTAACATTGTCTAAAACGGAATAAAAAAACTAAAAATAAAAACAAAAGCTCTGCAATTTGTTCGCTCTTAGCGATGTTTAATTGGAAAGTTGCAAAATGTTAAATCGAGCCCTAGGGTTGACCTGAAACACATCTTTTCAAAGCTTTAGCTTCATCCTGAAAGGGTAAATTGGATTATAGTTTGACAGTTTTCTCCCTCAAATGTGAAATATCATGATACATCTCTGTATTTCAGGGCTTATACTATTTTTTTTTTTTTGGGCTTCTTTTTGAGGTGTATAAAAAAAGCAAACTAAAATAATAGAGGTAAAGTAATTAAAGCATTACCCTCACCTTGAGTTGTTGAAAACATTGGGTTTTATATCATTACAAGTAATGAGCGAATAGTTAAAGGGATCCTGTCACCCCCAAAACACCTTTAAACCTATTAAAACCTGTCCCTAGAGCATATTAACACTTTCCCTACACTCCTTTTAGCTCCTATATGCACATAATCAAAGTGTATAAAAACGTTTTATAAGTACCTCATTAGTGATGATAATGAGTGACTATGCTATTCATAGTCACTCATTCAGGCTGCCCCTCTTCATACTATGACGCCTCCATAGGCGTGATCTTCATGAGAGATTCAAATTGCAGGTTCCCTGCGCGCCTCCCCGCTGTGGCTTGTGTCGGCCGGGCTTCAGCGTGGGGCTGTATGACGCGATCCGCATCATTCCCGGCGCCGGGTGACGTATTTACATCGGCGCCGCTGTTGGCTTCAAGTCCCGCACTGCGCATGCGCAGTGCGCATTTTGAAGCTGACAGAGCGGCGCGGCTGTATACGTCACCCGGGGCCGGAAATGACGCGGATCGCGTCATACAGCCCCACGCTGAAGCCCGGCCGACACAAGCCACAGCGGGGAGGCGCGCAGGGAACCTGCAATTTGAATCTCTCATGAAGATCACGCCTATGGAGGCGTCATAGTATGAAGAGGGGCAGCCTGAATGAGTGACTATGAATAGCATAGTCACTCATTATCATCACTAATGAGGTACTTATAAAACGTTTTTATACACTTTGATTATGTGCATATAGGAGCTAAAAGGAGTGTAGGGAAAGTGTTAATATGCTCTAGGGACAGGTTTTAATAGGTTTAAAGGTGTTTTGGGGGTGACAGGATCCCTTTAAGTTTTTGGATTCAGAATATTGTAGCTGAATACTTTTTACTATTTGGGTATTCAACGTCAACTCAACTACCGAAATAATGCAAGTCAATTAGTCATGGGCACCACCCACACACAACCAGCTATAAAACAAACATTCCCAGGGGACAAAGGGTAGGCTTTTTCTTTTGTGTTTTTACAGCATACAACACATCACTTTACTCCCCAGTGAGAGCCTCTCATTTAAACGGCTCTCACTAGAGTGCCAGCTTCCGCTGTTCACTCAAGGCAGGAGTCAATTTGTCAGATCATTCACAATCGACATATGACTCTCGAGCACCAGCGATTCTCAGAGTAACGAACATCCCGATTACTGTATTATTTTTGCGAATACTATTCCCTCATCACTAGTCAATACCTAAATATCAACTTTGTACACACGGTGCTTCAGTACCGAAACGGCTCTTTACATGTCTATTACAGTACATTAACATGTTTTGCCTGGAAAATATAAATTCTAGATTCTCTATTTCTACTGGGTGCTATCATATCTCTTGTCCCTACAGTGTTCAACACTGTCAGCTTTGATCCGACTGCGTGAGCTAACTCTATCGGCAAAAAGAATGACGACACTGATTGCAACGTATAAATAAAATGACAATGAGGGATAAAAGAGGGACAGTGCAACACATTTTATGAATGTGTACTCCAGGATGAATGCGTTGAGATGTCCTTGAGATGTCCACCGTTGGCTTAGGCCGTCAGTCTACACATCAGACTGGCAGATTAAATGATGGGGCAAGATGTGTTGCTTGTGACAGTGCTGCTGATGACTTACAGGTTCCAAGGAGTTTTTCAACTCCTTGTGCTGATTTTCTCCATCTTCCCAAAGACTTGTATCTCAGCAGCTTTTGGAGATGACAAAAACATGAAGTGATTGTTTTATAAGATGGCATGCGCTTATTTGAAACAGTTTTTAAGGCCGACTTAAAGTCTCATTCCATTGTTAAGTTGTTTTTTTCACCTATTGAGTGGTGCTTTTAATGTAAGTCCCCTATAAAATAATCGCCATCCAGAGGCTTCAGCTTTTAACGATGCCATTCATCTTGTGCCTGTAACTTTTGACTGGCCATAAGTCAGAAGTTGCATCACAAGCTCCCAGTGCATCTCTGAGAGCCAGAATGATGCCTGATTGAGGCCCTCATAGAGATGTGTTGAAGAGTGACCATGATGTGATCCATGAAACACTGAAGCACCTGGCAGGTCATGAATCACAGTTGACTGACCGGAGTGACTGATAATGGATGAAGCCGTCAGAAGGTGACTATAATACAGGAATCAGGGGACTTAAATTTAAAGCGCCACTATAGCAGTACAATAAATTAAAAAAAAATGCATGATTGGTGCTTTAAATGTGCCAATAATGTGGAAAATGCATTGGTTAAAACTCTCATTTACCAATTTCCTGCTTAAGAAAACATGCAGGCGATTTCCTTAATGAAAGAGCAAAATGTGGTTGGATCTGCTTTCTGGCATTCAAGTCCTCATTCTCGAAAGCACATTGCCCTGTATATGTAGGTGATATGCTACCGAGACCAATGATATTGTGTGTGCACAGAATCATTGCTTCCTGCACCTTGAATTCTGATCGGTCTGGTTAAATGGGCCCTGGAATGACCAGCTTCTATATAGCCGATGGGCAGCAGCTGGTCAGCTGTGATCAGCTTTTGACCCTCATACTAATATGATGCATCATAAACACACAAGCGTACAATGGTCCATCACGTGCTGCTCACGAATGCTGGCATGGGAGTTTTCCTAGACACAGCCTCTTTATCTATTCCAAAAACATACAAGACTCCTGTAAAACCTTATTTTTTCTGCTGTTCTATCTCTGGGCTCGTTGATTGACATGAAATTGGCACAAAGCTACTTCAAATCTTAATAGCCCGCAAATGGATCGGCTAGCCACACACAGCTTTTTGTGGATGCTTTAATGGACACATAATCATATGTTTTTCTGTATGCCTTTTACCACTGTTGGAAAAATGCCCATTTTAGACAGAAGACCTTTACTGAACTATGCCTTAATGTCAAGAGAATGAAAAGGAAAGCCCGGCCAAGTAAACCTTTTATTTATTTCCTTGAATATTTTAATTCACTTTCTCTCTTGTGCCAGTAGAGAGGATAATAAGAAAAAAAGTAGTAGTTTTACAGCATTCATCATTACATCGTATTTTGGTAATAATAATCTTACCTGCTATGGATGTCAGCACTGATTGTAGTGGACGCTGTGATGTTCAGATCAGAATCATGCATTTTATGGAAGCACCCTTTAATGTCATTTCAGGTCACTTTACATATACTCGTGATAATTGTGATGTATTGTAGAACACCCTACGCCGCTGCTCTATCACACACTTCTAACATGGAGCGGCAATCGGTGGATTATCATGTGCCGTCTGCAGCAGCCACCTCATATAATATTACAAGTGGCGGCTGAAGTGAATAACCTAGCACCTTTCTTCCTTCATTCTGTAGACTTCAGTGCACCATTTTGCCACCCATCTGATATGTCTGTAGGGAATCCGAACTCATCCTTGACAGGTAATGTCAATGGAGAGAAGGATCTTTAGTTTTCCTTCTAGGACTCTAACTTATCTCAAGAACAGGATCATTTCTATGGCAATTTTGAAAATTGCCAACTAAACGAAGATTGTGAATTAGTTCATAAATGGCACTGGTGTAAAAAAAATCATCTCTGAACATTACAATCAATGGCTATTGGTCAGTTGGTAATAAGTATAGTATTATTGACCTGCCGCTCTGGGACATGGGTTCGCTTGTATCCGAAGGTTGTTTGCTTGCTGTTCATGCAGACTCACATCATCAAATATATATTTTTCTGGTTTTAGTACGTGTAAAGTGGGCCCCACATTTGTAATGTTATTCTATCTGGCAGAGCAGTAAGACTTCTCAGCTTTATAATCTGCTGTAGAAGGATGGCCATGTTCTTGGCAAAATAACCAAGATCGTCTGCTAAATTCTATCTCTCTCCTGCCATCTGCTTTCTTATCTGCTTCAATGCAGTCAAAAATACACTCCCTCCCTGTGTTATTTACCATATAACAGTTTGCTTAGCCTGAATTCTGAATTCCCAATCTGGATTCTTGGGACTTTTTTTTTTTACAATATGTATCTGCAGCTAACACTAGTAATATGCAGGTGTATACCATTTTAAATGTGTGGCTATATAATTGGAAGGGTGGCTGCAAGGAAAATATGAAGTAAAATTTTCCCTGCAGCCACTCACTTCGTCATTGGGGCGGTGCTGGGCAGTAAGCAGTCAATAATAATGACATAATCATTTCCCCCGCTTCTTCACCAGCACCCTGATCTGTAAGTTATCAATAAATGTGTCATGAGTGATTACAGCATGCTCATTGTGTAGTGAGTGATGACTGTTATAGCCCCTGTTCCGTTCAAATGTCTGTAAGCAAGCAGCTGCAGGGAGGATATAACTTGAATATTCCCCCTGCAGCTGCAAATCCAATAAGCCACATATTTTTACGATGGCATTTCCCTCAAGATTAGCACTATAACAATAATTCAGTAAATATTTTTTTGTTTTCTTTTGTTGATGGGTTTCGTTCCCTTTTAGTTAGTGACTTACAAGTGCATCTTTTATATCTACTTGAATTTAGAACTCTAAAGGCCACGTCACACGCATCAATCTTATGAGCGATATTGTTAGCGATCACGTGCACGCGCGATCGCTAACAATATTGCTCACATCGCTGGTGAGCTGTCACACAGGCAGACTCACCAGCGATGTGGGCCAGCGAGATCGCTGGTAACTATGGTACACATCGGGTTACTAGGCGCTGCGCGGCGCTTAGTAACCCGACGTTTACCATAGATACCATCTCCCAGCATAGGCTCTGTCGCTGGGAGATCGTTCATCGTGGTGTCACACACCACGATGATGCAGATTGATCAAGCGTTTATCGCTTGATTTGAGCTCCTGCTCACAAATCTGCGATCGATCAATCAAGCGATTTTACATTGTAAAATCGCTTGATTACACGCAGCGACGCACAGACGATATCGCTTAAGTGATCAAAAAAGCAGGTTACTTAAGCGATATCGCTCATAAGATTGATGCGTGTGACGTGGCCTTTAGACGAATGTCTCGTCATTTGATAGCGTGATTACTACTTCTAGCGCTCTCATGAATTGACATGGATTGGTAAATTCTAAATGATCATTAACACTTTAATGCTGTATTTAATCATAAATTCACTCTTTATGTTTCAGTATCTCATGTGAATTTTAATTGTTTAAAAAATGGGTAAAAATGTATATTCATCTGTTTTAAGCAATTGTGAACCCTTTATCTAACAGACAGCGCAATAAGCCGCTACTCTTGTAATCTTGGTGCCTGCTTGCTTTTCAGATAGCTGCTTATCGTTGGGGTTCCATACAAATAGCTCATGGTCAGGATGGCTTTTCTTATAGATAGGTCCACATCCATTTAGTACATTGTATACATACATATCCTCTTATGAATTGCAAATGTACCGCTGAATTCAGGGAGGAACGGCTTATGTTGTCATGAGACTGTAGAATTCTTGTACATATTGGGTAAGATTTAGAGATAGCAAGTCAATCTTAATTTTACAGAGAGTTTATTTTTTTTTTTTGCCTCCATAGACCCAAAATGAAAGAATACCATGACAATATTTGTACATTTTCTGTAAGATATTAAGTATAAGGTCTAAATAAATCAATGGCATGGCTGGCTTTTGGCATGTTCGACTTTTGCGCCATATTGCTATGTCTATAGTGCCAACCTCTGAGGTTCGGAAGGGTCAACATCTTAGTATGGCCTATTAGGGTTTATTTACCCAGGATTATAGTTTGGCATCAACTACAGCCACATTTCCTTAATTGTGCTGGTCATTGGCACTATTGATTCCCTATTTAGAGTATTTCACATTTGTGTGTATGCAGATTTTTTTAGTAATTAAATTAATAAAGATTTACAGTTTGCAATAGGTTTTTTTCTGGCATTTCCTTGTGAGTATACACCCTTATACACTATATGCAGAATTATTAGGCAAATGAGTATTTTGATCACATCATACTTTTTATACATGTTGTCCTACTCCAAGCTGTATAGGTTTGAGAGCCAACTACCAATTAAAGCAGATGGTGTGCATCTCTGTAATGAGGAGGGGTGTGGTTTAATGACATCAACACCCTATATAAGGTGTGCTTAATTATTAAGCAAATGCCTTTCCTTAGGCAAAATGGGTCAGAAGAGAGATTTGACGGGCTCTGAAAAGTCCAAAATTGTGAGATGTCTTGCAGAGGGATGCAGCAATCTTGAAATTGCCAAACTTTTGAAGCGTGATCCCCAACAATCAAGCGTTTCATGGCAAATAGCCAACAGGGTCGCAAGAAGTGTGTTGGGCAAAAAAGGCGCAAAATAACTGCCCATGAATTGAGGAAAATTAATCGTGAAGCTGCCAAGATGCTATTTACCGGCAGTTTTGCCATATTTCAGAACTACAACGTTACTGAAGTATCAAAAAGCACAAGGTGTGCCATACTCAGGGACATGGCTAAGGTAAGGAAGGCTGAAAAACGACCACCTTTGAACAAGATACACAAGATAAAACTTCAAGACTGAGACAAGAAATATCTTAAGACTGATTTTTCAAAGGTTTTATGGACTGATGAAATGAGAGGGACTCTTGATATGCCAGAGGCTGGATCAGTAAAGGGCAGAGAGCTCCACTCTGACTCAGACGCCAGCAAGGTGGAGGTGGGGTACTGGTATGGGCTAGTATCATCAAAGATGAACTTGTAGGACCTTTTCAGGTTGAGGATGGAGTGAAGCTCAACTCCCGGACCTACTGCCAGTTTCTGGAAGACAACTTCTTCAAGCAGTGGTACAGGAAGAAGTCAGCATCATTGAAGAAAAACATGATTTTCATGCAGGACAATGCTCCATCACATGCATCCAACTACTCCACAGCATGGCTGGCCAGTAAAGGTCTAAAAGAAGAAAAAATAATGACATGGCCCCCTTGTTCACCTGATCTGAACCCCATAGAGAACCTGTGGTCCCTCATAAAATGTGAGATCTACAGGGAGGGAAAACAGTACACCTCTTGGAACAGTGTCTGGGAGGCTGTTGGTGGCTGCTGCACACAATGTTGATCGTAAACAGATCAAGCAACTGACAGAATCTATGGATGGAGGCTGTTGAGTGTCATCATAAAGAAAGGTGGTTATATTGGTCACTAATTTTTTTGGCGTTTTGTTTTTGCATGTCAGAAATGTTGATTTCAAAATTTTGTGCAGTCATATTGGTTTACTTGGTGAAAATAAACAAGTGAGATTGAAATATATTTGGTTTTTGTTAAGTTGCCTAATAATTCTGCACAGTAATATGGTAGTTACCTGCACAAACAGATATCCTCCTAAGACAGCCAAATTTAAAAAAAAAAAACACTCCAACTTCCAAAAATATTAGGCTTTCATATGTATGAGTCTTTTGGGTTGATTGAGAACATAGTTGTTGATCAATAATAAAAATAATCCTCTAAAATACAGCTTGCCTAATAATTCTGCACACAGTGTATTTTGGTATCTGTACTTTCCTCTATTACTGAGAAATCGGCTTGAAGCTGGGACACTGGATGGGGGAATAGAGCTGGAGTGACAGAGACTTCAGATCTACACCCTCATTTTCATACCAATTCAAACTCTGATTTTCCAGTAATGGAGAAAAGGACTGGCCATGCAAAGTTATTGCTGAACTTGTCTATGAAAGCGCTACATGTACATGTAAATAGCTTATAATATGAAATCCTGCTGACAAATTCCCCTTTAATGTTAACTTATCACAGGATTCAACAATCCAACGTTTTACTTCTATCCTAGACCTTGGCCATGTCATGTTTTGGTAAAATTGCAGTTTGTCAAGAGTTGAGCTGATGTTGGTAAAGTTAATCAGCTGAGTTTTCACATGTTGTAACCTTACCAGAGAGGCCGTGAACAGCGTCAAGGATAGGAGTGTAAACATTGGACTTTTGAAACCTGTTATATTTTCTGCTAAAACACTGATATAGCATTAAATTAAGTTTGCCTCATAACTGCTCATATGTACTACTGAGTTGGGACTTGAATCATTCAAGTGTCAACCAGCCCATTAGTTTTTCCCACAGTGCCATCTCTATTTTTAGGAATACCGTTTTCCTTGATGGCCTGGGCACTTGGTGGATTGAATCCTAAATTTGACATTTCGGGCATAAGTCTTTAGGAAGCTGTATTTGATCTGGGAAATGGACACTGTATCGCTAATATTTGGGCATTATATGGTATTGTACACTGTAATGGGTAGTGCTTTAATAAAATAAGAGATGCTGCACACTGTAAAGGGCGGTGAATCAATTGAAGATTTTGGACACCGGAAAGTGTGGTGCCTCAGTGAAAGGTACTGTACACTAGAAGGTGTGGTGTCTCAATGAAAGGTATTGTAGACTGGAAGGGTTGATATCACAATGAAAGCTGCTGTACACTGCAAGGGGTGGTGTCTCAATAAAAGGTACTGTACACTGTAAGGGATGGTGAATCAATAGAAGGCACTGTATACTGGAAGGGGTGGTGCCTCAATGAAAGGTACTATACACTGTAAGGTTAGGTATCTCAATGAAAGGTAATGTACATTGGAGGGGGTGGTGTCTCAAAGGTACTGTACACTGAAAGGAGAGGTACCTCAATAAAAGGTACTGTACACTGGAAGGGGTGGTGCCTCAATGAAAGTTACTGTACAGGGTGGGCCATCTATATGGATACACCTAAACAAAATGGAAATGGTTGGTGATATCAACTTCGTTTGAGGCACATTAGTATATGGGCGGGGAAAACCTTTCCAGATGGGTGGTGACCATGGCAGCCATTTTAAAGTCGGCTATTTTGGGTTCAACTTTATTTTTTTTAATTGGGAAGAGGGTCATGTGACACATCAAACTTATTGAGCATTTTATAAGAGAAACAATGGTGTGCTTGGTTTTAATGTAACTTTATTCTTTCATGAGTTATTTCAAGTTGATATCACTATTCATTCCCATGTTATTTAGGGGTATCCATATAAATGGTTCACCTGGGCAACTGGGCCATTTATATGGATACACCTAAATAAAATGGGAATGAATGGTGATATCAGCTTGAAATGACTCCCGAAAGAATAAAGTTGCATTAAAACCAAGCACACCATTGTTTTTCTTGTGACACATCAAACGTATTGAGATTTTCACATGACCCTCTTCCCATTGAAAAAAATAAAGTTGGACCCAAAACGGTCAACTTCAAAATTGCCGCCATGGTCACCACCCATCTGGAAAAGTTTGCCCCTTCCCATATACTAATGTGCCACAAACAGGGAGTTGATATCACCAACCATTCCCATTTTATTTAGGTGTATCCATATAATGGCCCGACCTGTATATTGGCAGGGATAGTGTCTTATTGAAAAGTACTGTACACATTAAGGGGTGACCATCAGTTAAAGCAGGGGTGGGGAACTCCAGTCCTCGAGGGCCGCAAACAGTGCAGGTTTTCAGGATTTCCTTAGTATTGCACAGGTGATAACATAATCACTTGCACTGGTGATGATTCCAATCCCTGTGCAATACTAAGGAAATCGTGAAAACCTGAACTGTTTGCAGCCCTCGAGGACTGGAGTTCCCCACCCCTGAGTTAAAGGAACTGTGCAGGGCATTATTCTTTCTAAGACTGGGCGTAGATGAAGGTTCACATGGCCTATAGGTGACAACTTTCTCATCTTTATAGGTAGCTGGGTCCATTTATAATTGCTAATTTCATTTGTTTCCTTTTATTTCGTACCCACAGTCTGGTAATATTTCCAGCAAAACCTCACACCATGTATGCCCATCCGTCCAGTTTCCAATTACTGAGGCTCATTGTCTTGCTACAGCGGACGAGTGGTTTTCCCTTGAATTTTAGATACCATGCAATGAAAATGTGGAACGTGTGTTTTCTGTGTGTAGCAGCGCGTATAAAATAATAATGCTTTAGATGAGGTTAGCATATGAAAGGGAAAGAAAACCCAGTCACAGTTTGCAACAAATAGTGATTTTTTTTTTTCCCCCCCTTTTGGAAATGTAGGAATCGCAGGATCTTGTGTGTTGATGAAACACTGTCTCCGCGGCACGTCTTACCAGAAGTGAAAGCTTCATACTTAACTCAAAGCAAATGGCCTTCCTGAAAGTTAAGGGAGAAGGAAAAACAAAAACTCTTTCCAACTATGAAAGATAAAAGCAAGGATTAAAGAACGTCTCTGTTACTCACTTCCCCTAATTAATATTGGACAGATAATTAGAAAGCATTGTCCGTGACAGTCAGCAGCCATTGCTCATACAGCTCTAGTATTCTTAGTGCCTGGTAATGAAATCCAGATATTGGCCTGGAGCTTCATGGCAGGTGTTCACATCCTTTTCCATTTACAATCATAATCCTGCTATCCTATAGTAAGCTTATATTAGTTATTACCCATTGTAAAGGGGAAATGATGGCTTAAAATATCTCAGGAACAATCTCCTCTAATAAGTACATGATTTCAATTGTCCACAGTGCGGGCCTAGAGGGGAATGTGTGATGAGAGGTGAAATTAGACCCTAAGAGCATAATGACTTGGACCCTAAATGACTTCGACAGGATCACACTGCCATTTGTATTCATTACATGTGCCTATTTGGAGAATACATAAAACTATACTGAAAGGACACCAACAAGAGGAGCCATGCACATGCAGCTGTCGTTGGTTGCATGCAGATTATACCAGATCAACTCATTTTTGCTCCATCTTCGTTTAATATGGCATTTAGACAATGCTTTTCTCCACTGTTTCACTGTGGGCAGAAAGGAAGGAAGTACCTTCTGCCTCTAGGGGTGGATGCTTTCACACCTCCCTCCCAGATGCTGCCAATCACAGCCCGATAGCTGATATAGCATTCGAGCAGTCTCAATCATTGCTGAGCTGTGTAGGAGAGAGGAGTGAAGGTGAACGCCATCAGAGAAAACTAGTTGCCCTAAAAGCAGAAATTTCACATATCACTCTCCAAAAACAACACATGCAAATCTCCCTGCAATCAAGTGGCGCAGTGCAAAATAGAAATAAGTGCCAGAACCGGAAGAAATCAAGAATTTTTACAAAGTTACCATTTATTGAGCAAGTGGTAGGTTGGTAATTTGTGGAGAATTCACATTACTAATTTCTCTTCCAGTGATTGGCCACTGTTACCAGGAATATCCTTACTAGCTATACATTTTACCCCTCTATAGGTTAATTTCTGTATTACATTGCAGACACCTGATGCATCTAGTTAGGGAACTTGCTGTACATTACATCCGGTTATTAAGAAAGAATAAAAAAGTGCTGTAGTCATGAGACTAGAACCTGTTAATTTGGAGAAACCAGTATACAGGTTTTGATGTGACTATGGAGGAATTAAATCTGACACATTCGTTTTATTGCAAAACTGTGTTAGCGGCTAGCCAAGGTGGGTATATGTGTATTTGAAGTTTTTTAGTGAACATTTGAAGAGGTGCTGAGGTTTACTGGGATGGTGGTTGCCATAGACTAGGGCTGTGATTGGCCCTCCCCAGCATGCTACCATAAATCTAAGAGTCTTTAGTGTGTGAGGGTGCTGATGATCCTACTTTTTGTACCCTCAGACCGCCTTGGCCAAGCTCCTCACCTGGTCCATTTGATTGCTTGAGAGGGATGACAGACATGTCAGTGTAAACAAGGCAAACTGTATTGTAAAAAGTTTGAACGAGGATTATGCAGCAAGCAGTACACTTCTTATCTTCTGTGTAACAGAGAGGCAATCTTAATAGTTACCGGCGACCGCATAATACTTATGGACGTTTTCTTTGCTAGGCAGTTGAATTGGACTCGCTTGTCTTAAAGCGTAACCACCGTTTAAATTTTTATTTCATAATAATGTAGAGCAAGTGATTTTTTTTTTTTGTAACATATTTTTATTGAGTTTTCAGTATGGTAACAAATAAATAGACCAATAAACAAATAAACAATTAAACAATCCATCCCCCCTCCCCCAACCTCAGCCACCCTTGAGTTCAGCCGAAAGTACTAGAGTTCAGTTCAAAACATACGGCGATAAACCATGTGCATGAACAGTACTGAGTATTGACCTTGGACCTCAGTAGACGTAGTACCCCAAGAAGGTAGGTTGTCACTCCTGGTCTGCTCCATCCGGGGTTGTAGATATCTGAAGCCCACCCAAAGACCCCTGCAACTCTCCCAACAGATACCATGGTGATTGCACGAATGGAAGAACCACTGCTCGAAGCTCAGTAGGAGAGAGCTTGGATAGTATAAACCCTCTCCATGTTTCGAAGAACTTCCCTGTCAGTGTGTTTTTATCTCTCGCAGCTTCTAGACTTTCTATATGCATTACAGCCTTCAAATCCTTGAGTATGCCTGACATACTTGGGACGTGCTCCGAGAGCCAGTTGCGGAGAAGCAATCGCTTGGTGACCATTGCCAGTATATGAAGTATTCGGGCAGATTTGCCATTCCATACCCCAGACGCCGGGAAATGGAGAAGCCAGGCCAATATGTCCATTGTGACATGTGTATTTATAATCTCCCTCTCTAGGGTTTCAACCCGCTTCCACAAATTCTGTACTTCCCCACACAACCATAGACCATGCACCATATCTGTTTTAGACTGGCCACATTTCGGGCAATTTTGTTGCCTGTCTGGAAATCCTGCAGTTGGAGGTAAAGTAAAACCATATATCGCCCTATGAATGATTCTATATTGCACATCTCTCCATCTTTCGTTGATTATATTCTTCCTCATAACCTCCCATCCTCTTCTAATTAGAGCAAGTGATTTTAATAACCTTTATAATATACTACATTAGAAAATTTGGATTGAAAGCTAGTCATTTAACCTTCCACAAGGTGTCCTCACTGCACTGTGTGTGAAGCAGACACATGTTCATTATCGCTGAGATCCGTCTTCACAGTGAATACGGATATAATTCTAAAGGGGGGCATGGCCTACACTGCTGACCACAGTCATGAGGAGACTACGTATTGGATTACAGCACAGTTGCTAAGCAATGTCAGGAAGAGTGCAAACTCCTCAGCTATCTCCACAGCTTACCCACATCTCTGTTAACCCCTTTTCTGCTATCACATCAGACAGCTCACTATCCGCTACTCTCAGAAACATTTGGTAATATACACAGTGCTGGCACACACTGGCAATACCCACACAGAAAGAAAATGCTGTTTTTAAAAAAGCACAGAAAAAATAAGAAAATAAGTCATATGGCATAAAAAGCATTATCTTAGCTGCTATGTGACCTTTCATTAACAACCAGTGCAGTATTGGTTGTTTTTTTTCTCTCAATGAAATGACATTCATACTTTAGGCCCCACTGCATGTTTTGCTGCGTATTTTTACACACAAGCTCAAAAAACCGCCGGGAGTGGCACACTCAGAGGAAAGGAAAGGTCTAATAGAAACAAGTGCTCCACTTATATGTTTAATCACCCACTCCTGGTTTGTGATGAGCTTGTGCTTAAAAATACGCAGCAAAAAAAGCAGTGTGTGAATGGGGCCTTAAATACACAACACCACACAGTGATCCCTTGCAGGAGGATGCTCATAGAACCTTTTCTTCTCTTTGTGCATCAAGCGGGCAGCACCCTGAGTTCTTCTGGTCACCCAAGCCTGACCATCTCACTTGACTCACTTCCCCTTCTCTCTGTCTCTCTCACAAGCCTTCTCCAGCTTCTCAGCACCCGAGATTCTGTCACCCACATGTTGCTTACTTGGTCTTTGTTGTTTCTGTTCTCTCAGCCTTCCCACACACCACCAGTCCCGAACTCCTCCTTCAGCCCTTAGCCCTCACCCCTGCGTAGCTCTCTTTACTGGCAGAGCCTAGATTGAAATTAAAAATATCCTTATACTATAACTCTTTACGCCTCCCACAGGGACTAACAGATATTTTACCCCTAGTAGCCCCAGACTGCTCACCAAGCATTTTACTTAAAGAGGACCTGTCACCAAACCAGGCATGGTGATCTAATTACAGCACTGGATGCAGCATGTCTGCTGCATCCAGGCAAGGGGTCCCCCAGCACTTGAGCAGCCCTGTACCCCGAGATAATGCACTTAGAAAACTTACATCGTGCAGCCATAAAGGAGGTGGCCAGAGGCTGCAGCCAAAAGGCAGATTCACACCCCTTGCATGTGTAATCTGCCCACCGCTGCCAATCATTGTCTCCCTCTTCAGCATTATAACACAGAGTTTTGTTTTTGTTTTTTCCCCAGAAATGTCAGTTTAGCCCCGCCCCCTGCGGTGACGTCACCGCTTATACTTGCCCTGCTCTATGGTTAACATGGAGCAGGGCGGGGAAAGGTGGTGATGTCAGAGCAGGAGGCTGGGTGGCCTGCCTCCTGCTCTGACATCACCACCTTTCCCTGCCCTGCTCTGTTAACCATAGAGTAGGGAGGGTATAAGTGGTGACGTCACTGCAGGGGGCGGGGCTAAACGGCCTGGAAAAAAAAACCCTGTAAAAATGCTGAAGAGGGAGACAATGATTGGCAGCGGTGGGCAGATTACACATGCAAGGGGTGTGAATCTGCCCTTTGGCTGCAGCCTCTAGCCACCTCCTTTATGGCTGCACGATGTAAGTTTTCTAAGTGTATTATCTCAGGGTACAGGGCTGCTCAAGTGCTGGGGGACCCCTTGCCTGGATGCAGCAGACATGCTGCATCCAGTGCTGTAATTAGATCACCATTCCTGGTTTGGTGACACGTCCTCTTTAACAGTTCTATCTTACATCACAACTAATTCTGCTGCATCTACACAACATTCCTATCTTTCCTTTTTACAGTCTATTGCTATACCTTACATTATACTTATCACTGTGCATATTATCAATACAGTACAAATACACTCTACATTAGCAAACTTGATTGTAAAGGGACACTTCACATAGACAGACAGGACTGTACATATTAATAGTCACACCTTACTGTAGAGGGCATAGTCACCTTCCTACACATTCATACACTTTGCAGGGATTATTCAGTACTGACCACTGTAGGAGACCGATTGCGCTCTGATGTGCTCCTCACATGGACGCCCGGCCCCATACCACTGTGTCACATTCACATTGGCTTTCTACCATAGCCAGTACACTTATCATGCAAGTATTACACGCTCTCTTAAATTTGCTTAAAGTGAAAGAAGGTATTAAGCCTTGAAGGTTATCAACCTAATTAATTTTTTTTTTCCTGGTTGAATATTATACGCTTGATAACAATTAGAAGTTTAATTAAATTAAGCCTACGATGGTCAATGTCAGATCAGCCGGTGCATTCACATTTATTTCCTTAGATTTCCCCACTGTATCCTTTCCATATTGGAGATTTCATTTTCTCGACTTCTTTAACTTTGCTGGATTTGTGGCCTATAGAATGAAAAAACTTTGTTACATGAAATAAAATTAAATTTTTGGAGGAAAAAAAAAACAAACTTGTCCTATACTTGATTTCTCCTTTGGTGGTGCTGCAGGTAAATTAAGACTTTACGTAATATTGCCTACTAATCACACCTGATGGTTCGATGCACCATAAAATAATTTAATAGTTGGGATGACCCTTCAAACAGAAGGTTCATTCAAACTCGACAACCCAGTTAACTAATAAAGGACTTTTTGGGGCGCCCTCAAAATGAATGCAGTATGGCGTAGGGGACTTTATTATTCTCCCTTGACCAAACGCCAATTCTAGAAATTGGGTTGGTGTCTGCTCCAGAGTTGTAGTAGTGGCGTAATGTTATCCCCATGTTTTTCAAAGCTGTGTAAGCAGTTCTGTTGATTTCCAATCTTCCCTTCACCGTAATCCATTCTTGGCCATTATTCATGTTAATGTCATAGAATACTTGTAATAGTGATTGACCACACACCGATGTAGGACTCACAATGGTTTGTGGCCTTAAAGAAATGGGTTCATCAGTCATGTGATTAGCTGAGAAATCTACTCTAGGATCTTCTAAATCAAATACCCTGATGAATAAATGTAATTGTTCTCGCTTCCCTCCCTTCCCCGCGCACATACACACCCGCACGTATGGAAATATGACCTTAAAAGCCTTTTGTTACGCAGATTTCTAAATGGCTGCTCAAGAGCAAGCCAAAATGTGTCTGAGCTGTTTTAATTAGCTCCAGAAATGTGGATATGATTTAAAGGTTGCGGAAATCAAAAAGGCTAATTCATTTTTCATCAATAATCACTAGCTTTAATATTTCATCACAACCCGCTGATTCCTCCCGACCACCTTCTGGGCTCTGATGATTCATTATGGCAGCAGACATAATTTAGTATTTCTTTTTCTCTATCCGTTGATGTTTTTTTCATACTAGAGACAATAGCGAACGTTTTCAACACACTCTAATGGCTAATTGATCAAGACTTTTTCAGATAGATATGTGTAACTGCTAATTACTGGCTTCTTCATGACGGCCAGCATTGTGTACTTGTGCTCCAGTAGAGAATATGATGTACCTTTAACACATGCTCGATGTAGAAGACCCTCTAAGGGTACTGTCACACTTGGCGACGCACCAGCGATCCCGACAGTGATACGACCTGGTAGGGATCGCTGGTGAGATGTCAAACAGTCAGATCTCACCAGCGACGCAACAACGATCCGGAATGATACGGAGGTCATTGGGACCCTGTCTCTCAGACCTGTAGCATTGAGGTTGTTGGTCGTTGTCCCTGTCAAACACACCGATGCATGCTGCCAGTGGGACCCCAACATTCAAAAAATGGTCCAGGTGACTCTGACACGACCAGCGATCTCACAGCAGGGGCCTGGTCGCTGCTAAGTGTCAAACATAGCGAGATCGCTGTTGCGTCACCAAACTTGTGACTTAGCAGCAATCTTGCTTAATGTGACCGGGGCTTAAGTCTCGTGTATTCAGTGTGCTTGGAAAACGTCAATTATGTGGGAGTTACAGAAAGTGAAGATACCTTTCTAATGTTACATGATAGCTTTATTTACTGCATGTGATAAATCAATTGTATAAGATCTGGAATACCAGACACAACCCAGGTACTAGAGTGGCGCTCTTTCTAGAAAAGGAAATCAGTGGCTTCCTTTACAGTTTCTGTAGATTTGGTCACAAAGGACAAAACAGCCATGAACCTTTTTGCTGGTAGATTTTCAAGTTGGGAAACTTTGGATATGGGGTGAATACTTAAAAAAGAGAACTTTATCCTTGCTTTGCTAGATGCGAGATGCAACGATAGAACAACAGAGATCTGCTCTTATATAGTTCAATTTCAAGTCATATACAGACGATTATTGTCAGCTACAGACAGAATAGGCTAAAGGCCCCTTCAGACAAGCCGATCAATTATGCACGTTTATCATGCACATTTATCGGCAATCACCCAACAAACGAGCAACAGACCATCATTCAGTTGGTGATTAGGCTTTTTTTTGTGCATGCAAAAAAATCATGGCACATTGCCCAATGTAGACAAGATTTGTGCTGCAAATAAAGTACTGTATATAAATACAGAAGGATCGGTTTGCTTGTCGTCCTGTGTAAACTGGCCAGTGAACGAGTGCCAATCGATTTAGATGGTCAGTCGCTGCTTATTACTGGCCTGTCATTGGCCTGTGTAAATAAGTAGTGAACACCCATTAGTCACATGTCTATAGGGCACTCCTTGAAGAAGCAGCTGCGAAACCCACATTGAGGTGAAAGGCAGAGGAGTTTTGAGGTTCTGTATCCTTTTATTTATTGTGACTACTTTACTAGTACTTTTTCCACGTGTCGAAACACGTTTCTCCTTTTTATGTTATCTTTTATTTTGGAGATTTAAGCTATTGTACACCAAGTGATGGACATAGATTTGGCTCTATACATATAACATTTTACCCCGCTGTACTCCAATTGCATATAATGGACTGCCTTTTTTTTAATGGATATATTTATTGCTTGAAATATTTTTCTCTTTATTCTTCCCTGCTCTTCCACCTCTGTCCATGCTATGGTTTTTAAACATGTCTGTGCCTTATCAATCTCTTTAGAAGCTTGTTTAGTTAATTTCTTTACAATAGTTTATACATGTTTACTCATTTGTTCTATGTATCTTTATGTGTAGGGTTTTTTTTTTGCGTTCATTCTATTTGTTTGCTCAATTATCCCAACCTGTTATAACGTAGATATTTAATTCTACTACACGGGATAGAGGATAACTTCCAGACCACTGATATCCGCTGACTGCAACAACAAGGTATCACTGCCGCTCCATTCATTCTTAAAGGAGCCACTGGAGATAGCCAAGCACTGGTTTAGCTTTTGGTACTCCCATATGAATGATTGGACCCCTAGCGATCATGAAGTCATTACCTAACCCATTGAAAAAGGATAACTTCCAAACTTGAGAACACCCTTTTACAGCTATTAGATATTGTCTAATAAATTGATCGATCTAGTGCCAGAGTCATAAGTGGCTGCTTTATTCATCAGAAAATAGTCTGTTAAGATTTTACCAGGCCAACATGATTTCAATTTTCAGATGTAGCAAAGGTTATAATGATTGTTAATGCACCATCTTGATACCGAGTCACATTTAAGTGTATTCACATACAGTAGCATTGCACAACATCAATGTCGAATAACTGAGTGTTTACATTGTCCAATGCGCACTGTTTAACCACCATTGACTGGTACAGCTCTTGCCAGTCAGCAGCCAATTTGCACAGATTTTCCCAGATTTAAATGTAATGTACACTGATTTTTAATAGTTTATCTCATATAGGCTACCATTGTTTTCGGCCTACACCAGATGATGGGCTACCGACAGCTATGATCTTTTGGGGGAGCCCAAAATATCATTTCACCTGACACACCGAATGAGTAAAACGCTTGTTTATGTTTAGACATCATGATTTTCGTGAAAGAAGCAATCCTAAGATCGCATGGTTATGATAATGGTATAGCCTAAATGAACTCTTAGGTGTCAAGTTATATTTCTATCCTCCATGATATGCTATTGTTTTGTTATCGGAGTCAGGCATCAACAGCGTGTGGAATACTTATACATCTACCTAACCATGTGCTTAATAATAGTATCAGCAGTTTGTTCACCCCAATTAGGAGCATAATTTTGCTTCCCCAGTATTATGGGTGGAGAATTTTTAAATTTGGCATCTTCTTCCCCCCACCCCCAGGACGTTAATTATTTACTCATTAGGGGCATTTGACATTAAAGAACCTTGTTTCCTTGGGGAGAGCTGCCGGCCCTCTCTTTTTTTGATATTTTAGTGCTCATTAATAGTTTTTCACATCAATCTCTAATGGCTGTAAGCTCCCTTGGTACTGTTAATTAAAGGCTTATGCAAAGCCTCCAGCCCTTGCCCCAAGAATTACAGAGGACACAGAAATTGAGGATTTTTCAATTTTGAATGACTAAGATTTTTGTATCATCAGATTTTGTTCATCCTCTTTGTTGCTGTCCTGTGTGAATTTTATGAACCTGAAAGGAGAGAGCAATGTATTAACTCAGTGATGTCACCTCTGGCGTGTGTCTTGTAGCCCTGAACACTGCAGTGTATATACCAAAGGCTTATAGTCAGAAGTCCACAAGAAACAGCTGAACTACATGGAGAGGGATTACTTCATATGCTGCAAATCTGGCAGTTTCTCAATTGCAAAATTTTCCTAGCTGTCAGGATGAAATGTGCCAAAGTCTCCAAGCGAGTGAGGCAACAGTGTGCAGATCAGATTCCTTGTAATCTTATTTTATTTTTTTAATACACGGTCAGCGAGGATCTGGATTCCAACTAAGTTTAGCCAGGTTTTTACTTCTAATTGTCTAATGGCCATTTCTATGCACAATGAAAAAGAAATAACCAATACAACAGTAAGTAGAATTTTCACAGTGGAATTTTCATTCCCGTTGTTCACCCCAATAAAAATACGAAACCCTATACTTGCCTCCAGTACTGGCACGGGGAGAAGAAAGCTGGCAATGTTTGGTCGTGGGGCTCGTGTGTCAAAACAATGTCAAGAGAGCCTCGGGAATGCAAGATCCTGCATCGCTGGATCTGTGCTGGCACCTGAGTTAGAATATGCTTTTTTATGTTTATGGGGTGGACATGGAAGTAAGAAGCTTTTGTCTAAGTGGTGGACAACCCCT
The DNA here is from genome assembly GCA_033576535.1 of Allobates femoralis. NCBI lineage: Eukaryota > Metazoa > Chordata > Amphibia > Anura > Aromobatidae > Allobates > Allobates femoralis. The sequence goes on from JARQOC010000005.1 coordinate 523,012,060, forward strand.
TTAAGGTCTCTGCTGGGATGGGATGACTAATGTACTGTATATGGGGACAACGCAACGTAGTCTGCCAACTGATTTCTCCTCTCTGCATTTAAAACACAAAAATGTTACTTGGCTTTATTGAGTAGAGTTAAGTAAAAGGATTCACAGGTGTCCATTACATGTTGGTAGTCCATAGCTGCTGGCCAGAGCCTTGTTAATTTCCTACTTATTAACATTATCCCCAGCTCCTTGAGTACTTTGAAGGCAATGTCATAACGTTGCCACGATGCATACCTGACGGCTGGTGGAAGGTTTGCAAAGCTTTGGTTCGGAGGCCTCAGACTACCAATGTAGCCTCCTATTATTATTATTATAGAGCCATTTATTCCATTGCACTTTACATGTGAAAAGGGGCAAACATTGACAAATACAATAAACATGAGTAATGCAAGACACACAAGTACAGAAGGAGAGAGGACCCTTCCCGAGAGGGCTCACAGTCTACAAGGGTTGGGTGAGGATGCACTAGGAGAAGGTAAAGCTGGTCATGTGGCGGTTTACTAGACTGAAGATCAATGCAGGTTGTAGACTTGTCGGAAGAGGTGAGTCTTTAGTTCGTTTTTAAGGATTTCATGGTGGGCGAGAGTCTGATGTGTTGGGGCAGAGAGTTCCAGAGTATAGGGGAAGCACAGGAGAAATCTTTTATGCAGTTGTGGGAAGAAGAAATAAGAGGGGAAGAGAGAAGGAGATCTTGAGAGGATTGCTGGTTGCATGTAGGTAAGTACTGGAAGACTATGTCAGAGATGTATGGAGGGGACAGGTTGTGGATGACTTTGTATGTCATAGTTAGGGTTTTGAACTGGCACCTCTGGACAATAGGAAGCCAGTGAAGGGCTTGACAGAGGAGAGGCTGGGGAATTGCTGGGAGACAGGTGGATTAGTTGGGCAGACAAGTTTAGGATAGATTGGAGGGGTGCAAGAGTGCTAGTGGGTTCGCCAGAGAGTAGGAGGTTGCAATAGTCGAGGCAGGAGATGATGAGGGTATGCACAAGTGTTTTTGCAGTTTCTTGGTCACGGAATGTACAGATACGGGAAATATTTTTGAGTTGGCAGTAAGAGTGGCAAGGTCTTCGATATGTGGATTGAGAGAGAGGGCACAGTTGATTACCCCGAGGCACCGAGCAAGCGGGACCGGGGAAATTGAGCAGCCATTGACTTTGATGGATAGGTCTGGTGGAGGGGTAGAGTGAGATGGGGGAAAGATGATGAACTTTGATTTGTCCAGGTTCAGTTTTACACAAAAGAAAGATGAAATAGCAGACAGACATTGTGGGAATTTGGCCAGTAAGGAGGTGATGTTAGGTCCAAAGAGAGAGATCTGTGTGTCATCAGCATAGAGATGATACTGAAAATCTTGATTTTCTTTGAGCTATCCCAGGCCAAAGGTGTAGATGGAGAAGAGTAGGGATCCTAGAACTGAACCTTGGGGAACAACGAAAAGGGGTGAGATGAGGAGGTGGTATGGGAGAGGGAGATGCCGAATTTCCGGTCTGTTAAATATGACGAGATCCATGAGAGGGACAAATCTGTAATGCCAAGAGATGAGAGAATCTATAGCAAGAAGGAATAGTCTACAGTGTCAAAGGCAATAGACCGGTCCAGGAGAAGGAGGACAGAGTAGTGTTGCTTGCTCTTGGCAGTTAGTAGGTCATTGGTGACTTTAGTTAGGGCAATTTTAGGTGAGTGCAGTCAGAAGCCGGATTGTAACTGGTCAAAGAGGCAGCAGGTGGAGAGGTGGGAGGACAGTTCAAGATGGACATGCTGTACTAGCAGTTTTGAGGCATAAGGGAGGTGATATTGGATGATAACTAGATAGAGAGGATGGGTCAAGCGAGGGCTTTTTGAGGATGTGTGTGATTAAGGCATGTTTGAAGGATGAAGGGAAGACACTATTTCTTAGTGAAAGGTTGAAGAGATGTGTTAGGTTGGGCTGAAGACTGTGGCAAGGTTAGGGATGAGGTGGGACAGGAGTGGGTCAAGCGTGCTGGTGGTAAGATGTGATCTTGACAGAAAAGAGGAGAGCTGATCTTCTGTTAATGGAGAAGCTGGCTTTGGAAGAACATGGCTGAGCAGTAATGAGGAGGGGCTGTGGGGGTGTCGGGCCAAGGCTTTCTCTGATGCTATTAATCTTCTGCTTAAAGGGAACCTGTCACCCAAAATCAGGTCCCTAACCTGTTAATACCTGTCCCTGCAGCCTAACACTACTATCTAAGCTATCCCTGTCTGACCATTTTTAGTAATTTATGAGTAAAATAAAGCAGTTTGGAAACTTACAAAATTCATGACAGTGGGGCGTTCCTCTCTGCGTCTGTGACGGGTAGGCGGGTCCCCTGTGCCGCGCTACCCCCGCCTCTCAGCTCTATTACGCCCTAATGGGCGTCATTCCATCCTTCACTGCGCGGGCACGATTGAATCATCGCGCCTGCCACGTCACCGCTGCGACGTGGTCACATGATGCCTGGATCTGCGTCACTTCCGGGCGTCACTGGCCTCACACAGGCCGACTTCAGCATGCAATCTGCGCATGCTCTTAGTCGGCCTGTGAGACCTGCGACGCCCAGAAGTGACGCGATCCAGGCGTCACGTGACCGCGTCGCAGCGGTGGCGGGCGCAAGAATTCAATCGTGCCCGCGCAGTGAAGGATGGAATGACGCCCATTAGGGCGTAATAGAGCTGAGAGGCGGGGGTAGCGCGGCACAGGGGACCCGCCTACCCGTCACAGACGCAGAGAGGAACGCCCCACTGTCATGAATTTTGTAAGTTTCCAAACTGCTTTATTTTACTCATAAATTACTAAAAATGGTCAGACAGGGATAGCTTAGATAGTAGTGTTAGGCTGCAGGGACAGGTATTAACAGGTTAGGGACCTGATTTTGGGTGACAGGTTCCCTTTAAAGAAGGAGGCTGAGTCTTCAGCTGAAAAGAAAGGAGAGGGATGAGGTACTGGAGGACATTTGCAGCGTATTAGAAATGAGTGTGGGGATGTGATGGGGAAGACCAGAATTTGGGGATACGTCGCCAGCAATGAAGAGCAGCAGCAGAACGTTAGAAGGTGGGAGCAGGATAGGGTATGATGTGGCTGTGTGTGTCTGGAGACAAAGGATTGTATGTGGAGGAACAGTTCTGAGAAGGAGTTGAGATGGCTGGGGAGGATGAGGGAGAAATTACTAGTTCCTTACTGGGTGGAGGGGTTAGAGGAGTTAGTAACAAAATTAAGTAGTATGGGGGTGAAAGTGAAGAGAAACAGAAACATTATAGTGACTTTCTATCTCATTACCTTACAGTCAAGTTCCAGTCAAATTCTAGTCTGATTCAAAGTATTGAACTTAAAAAGCTGCACTTTGAAACGTATGCACCTTTGACACATTCAGAGCAGGAATGAATGTGTCACATGGATTTATGTTTTTTTTTTATATATATCATTTGAGGAAACTTCAAATCTTTGACCAACCCTAGTCAAAGGACAATAAAGCTATCTCCTGTCTTTTGTCTGAACCAGATGTTCTTCCCCCTCCCAACAGAGACTACTATGCTCTATTTATTTAACCCTGCAAGTTCCTGTGAAATTTTTTGCTTTTTGCTCAGCTGTAGCATTGACCTTTTGACAGAGCTAACTGTAGTATATATGCACCTTTCAAACCACATTCAGATGTGATGGGTTTGCGTTACAAATTCTGCAGCCCAAATCCACAGCAATACACAGTAGTTGAGAATGTAGATTTTAAAATCCTATTGACATTTACAGGGTCTGTTTACTACCTGGATGACTTTTTCTTAAATGAAACCATTTTGTACGTAAAAATAAGTGTCTTTTAATGACCTGGTCCGACGACATTCCAGTTATTTTAGATTCCACCTGCGCTATCATGACGTTTTGTCTTGTGAGAACTGCAGCCTATGAAATAATTCTCTATGGAAATATGATCATGCACATTCTATTACAGTCGTTTCCCATATTTTACCTTTTTAATTCTTAGACAAAATGCAAGTTTTTTGAAAACTCCAATTTACATATCGCAGAAATCTTCAATGTGCAATATGCCAATAATTCTTGTGAATCAGTATCAAGGCTTTAAATTCTTTCATTGCACAGGGTGATATCTCCAGCGCAATCAGCAAATCTTGCATATAAAATATCTTTACAAGAATTGTCAGATTTGGTGAAAAATTACCATAAAGAGAGACTGCAATGTGTAACTTTTAGTAGAGGAATCACTAAAGGCGACGTCCCACGCAGCAACAAAGGCTGTGATGTCGGAAGCGATTGCGCGCTCACTTCCGACATCACAGCCTTGGTGTCACGAGGCAAGATGTTGCCAGTGACGCCCTACGATGCGGTGGAGCCATTGCTCGCTGGGCTGGAACAACCCAGTGAGTGATCTGCAGCAATGCTGCGGAACAGGCTGGATCACCGCCAACATCGCTATTGCGGTGTCAGACGGCGCGATCCAGCCTAATCGCTGGTTGCAGATCACCAGGTTTACGTTCATCCTCGTAAACCTGTCAACCTGCGACCAGCGATATATCGCAGTTGTGTCGTGCTGTCACAGCAGCACAACGCACTTGCGATATCGCTAGTGACACGCTGAACACGTCATTTTCGCGATGTTGCTAGCGATATTGACACGTGTGATGGCCCCTTAAGTGTGTGCTGCCATCAATGGATCAACAATGGGCAATTTTTGGTTACTATATATTTCGGTGGCTAGCATGCCATGTTTATTTTTCTTTTTATAAAACTATTTTCCCTAAAATCAAAGTCACAGATCAAACCCATTGCAGCTGAGCCGCTGACAAAGATTTTTTTTTACTTGAGAAAGTTTCTTGAGCAGACAGAGGGCTGATAATGTGCATACAATCCATTATTAATCAGCTTATCTTTCAGCGGACACTAATCATTTATGTTAGTGAAATAATAGCAGTCAAGGATTATTTCATTTTAAGTGGAATTTTCACTTGTATTCCCGTATGAGAAGTCTGCTTAGATAATGCCCTCGAAACAGAATGATGAATAAGTGTATGAAACTGATTATCAGCCAAAGTCTGTCTCATGAGTCAGTCGTGGGCTTTTAAGCTGCTCACAGACAAGTCCAATATGTTGAAGTTGAGCTACAGGGCTGGAATAGAGAACAGTTCTAACCAGGGCAGGGGAGTATGGTAAGCCAAACATCTGACGCAGACTCCGAATCCTCAATTTCCCAGAATCTGACTCTGATTCAATTCCACCAAAATGGACACCGACTCCACGACTCCGACTTCACAACCATGGCTGTGAAGTCAGTAAGCCAAACATCAAACTCCGACTCCTCAATTTCCCTGTGTCCAACTCCACCAACATGGACACTGACTCCACGCAACCCTGGTTCAAACAGAGGGGTTGACCTACCATAACATCTTCACCTAGTCATAGGATACTTGGTAGATTTCTTATATCATTTGTTTTCTATTGCTGGTATGTTCACCAATCCCAAGAGTGGAACCATTTAAATTGCCTATGTGAATTGAGCAATGGTCCAGATGTGCACTAAATTCGATCATTGAGGTACCCAACTTGGAGTCAAAAATGAATGGCTCGTGACTGCCAGCTTTATGTGTTGGCACTAGGTTTAGCTACCAGCTCTAATGAGAAGGTTTCCAGATGGCGACTTTTGTGAGTAACTGTGCATAGAAGAGAGGATCTGGATGTGCATATACTGGAGTGGGTGACGAGGGGGGGTAGAAATAAATATTGTAAGCTGGAGATAAGATGATACTGTTAGTCAGAGGGGAGCTTGAAGCTGTAGGCAACGCTTTGGCAAGAGTGATTGATAAGGCATTCCAATTAGGAGTAAAATGGTAACCAATGGATGTAAGTATACTACTTATAAGAGAGGTGGGCACAAGGTCTCAGTGGCCTTTCTGTGGAGAAATGTGGGAAGATTTGGCTATCGCCTCATCGGTAATGGTGAATTCTGATATATATATATATATTATTTTTTTATACTGTGGGGGGAGGGGTGGCAGCATGGATGTAGTAGTGAAGGTAAGGTTTAAGGCCAGATTCACACATTTGTGTTTCGATCTCCAAATACGAAGCATGAAAGTATGGACCTGTCTGGCCTAGTGATGATCAAGCACTACTATGCTCAGGTGCTCAGTGCTTATAATGAGCATTTTCACATTCGGGCGGCCTTGACTCATTTACAGAGCATAATGGTAGTCAGTGGGGAACTCAAGCTTTTTTCTGAAAGATCTTTCCCATTGCCTTTGAGTCAAATCCAGCTGAGCATCACAATGCACTTGAGCATGGTAGTGCTCACTCAACACTAGGTCTGACCAGATCTTGACCACTTCGAAGACATATTTGAGGCAGACGAGTTCAGCTCAGGAGATTCATGGGTGTGTACATGGGCGTACCCAGCGTGGGGTAGGGGGGGCAGCCCCCCCCCCCAAGAGGCTGCCTCCCCCCTCATGAGGAGGAGGAGCGCAGCACTGTGCGCGTGCTGCGTGCACCTACTGTATTAATTATATTGTGTGTCACACACACGACTCTGACTCGGCGTGAGGCTGAGCTGAGGTGGCCACCGCACCTCCGCTCCAGCTCCACCTCACTGTAGCGGTGCCGTTAGTTTACCTCCTCAGTCAGCGCTCAGCTCAGTCAGTGACAGCGTGTGACATGGGGCGGCAAGCGGCAGCCAGCTGGGGCGCAGTGTGGATCTCGCCCTCAGGCCAGCCTCAGACAGTGTTTGCCGACTGCAGATCAGCTCGGCAGGCCTGCAGGGGGACTCAGAAGTGATGTCATGAGTGACATCACCACTGAGTGCTGAGGCTGAGTCCCTGCTGCGGCTGTGGTGCAAGCTGGAGTCCGTCTGGGGACACTGCTGTGGTGAGGAGGGAGGATGGAGCCAGGAGCTGTGAAGAGACCTCACGAGGGAGAGGACAACAGCAACTGTTAAAAACAGATGTAATGTAAATATAAAAAAGTGATGTGGGGGTGGGGGTTGGAGTGATGGGAGCCGGATGGTTGTATATGGGAGCTTTATGTGGGCGCTGCGTGCTGTATATGAAATGACATGTACTCCCATGTCATATACAGCCCTGCACCCCATAAGCTCCCATATCATATACTGCAACCCCTATAGGGCTCCTATATCATATATAGACCCCTAAAGGGCTCACATTATTAGAGCCCCATGGGGGGGGGCTGTATATGACATGGGAGCCTAATGGGGCTATATATGATATGGGAGCCCTATGGAGCATTAGGGGGGCTGTATACGATATGGGACTCCCATATCATATACAGCCCCCATAGGGCTCCCATATCATATGCTGCCTATGATATAGGAGCCCTATGGGGGCTGTTGTATATGAGGACTGTATGGGGTATGGGAGGCTGTATGAGATTGGACTCCAATATTATATACAGCCCCCCGTAAGGCTCCCATATCATATACAGCCCACCACATAGGGCTCCCGTATCATATACAACCCCCCATAGGGCTCTCATGATGGGAGCCCTATGGAGGGCTGTATATGATACAGGAGCCCTATGAGGGGGCTGAAAATGATTTGGGTGCCCTATGGCGGTGTTATATGATATGGACTATAAGGTGGCTGTATATATGAGCTCTAGGGGGGCTGTATATGATATGGAGCCCTATGGAGGGCTGTATATGAGATGTCAGCCCTATGGGACATTGGGCGGCTGTGTATGAGAGATGGAACTTCCATCTCATATACAGCCCCCCATAGGGCTCCCATGTTCATATACAGGCCCCCATAGGGCTCCCCAGTGGCGCAACAAGTCTGACGGGCACAGGTGCGCAATTTAGGCCCCGCACCTTCCGCATGCACGTTGGTCAGATGTATGGGCCCCTGTAACATTCTAAATCCTATAAAGACTCACAAATTGACCCCTCTCCCCCTTCATTATGTATTAATGTCCCTTTTCCTTCTGTATATGGTCCTCCTCCTGGAATATGGCCTTTATCGTGGTATATATGTCCCCCATCATGGTTTATATGGTCCTCCTCTGCCACCATTGTCCTCCAATTATTATAATGCATCCCCACATTCCTCCATACATTACAATGTATTCCCATAGTCCTCTATGTATTATAATGCATCCCATAGTCCCCCATTCATAAGTACCCCCATAGTCATCCAATTATCATAATGCAACCCCACTATCCTCTATATAGTATAATGTAGCCTCATATGCCTCCATACATTATAATGCACCTCACAGTATAATCACTCCATAGTTCTCCATATAGTATAATTCACCCCCATAATTCTCCATATAGTATAATTCACCCGTAGTCCTCTATACAGTATAATGCACCATCAATAGTCCTCCATATAGTATAATGCATCCCCATAGTTCTCCATATAGCCCTCCATACAGTATAATGCACCCTCACAGTCCTGTGTTTAGCATAGTACAGCCTTCCATATAGCACAGTACAGCCTCATAATTCTCCATACAGTATAATTCAATCCCCCCATACTCCTCTGGCCAGCGTGTACTCCTTAAAAAAAAATCTGTACTTACCTCTCCTGGTTCCACCGCAGCTTCCCAAAACTGAAGATACAGGAGGAGGCGGTGACACCAAGCGTTGCACAGTGTAACGCATAAAAGCAGGAAGTGCCACCTAGTCCACACTAGGAGTAGGTGGTGCTTCCTTTTTTTATTTGTTCTACTGTGCAACGCACAGCATCACCGCTGTGGTAAGAGGAAGCGCAGGGGGTGGCAGTGCATAGCAGGAGGCTCAGTGAAACACACGGGACCCTTAGCGGCCCGTGTGCTGCTGCGCAGTGATGGTACGAGAAGCGGACGCAACCTGAACGACCATGGGTTGCCCCCCCCCTAGTTTTGATCCTGGGTACACCCATGGGTGTGTACGTGTAATAAGGTCTGTATTCTGAGTGTGTTAGGGCATATGGACAAAATTGTGGCGATACTCAAAACTAGTGTTTATGATTTGAAGGCTGTTAAAAGGGTTTTCATGTTTTAAATCTATGTTTCCGACTTTTAATACTACGTAAATTTTGCCGCAGAGGAAATGTCTTTCTATCCCTTGTAAAGTCAATATTGTCTGTGATGATGCAACCGTTTTTAATGCTAATAAAATAAAATATGCCATCGACTTACCAATAATGTCTACTGATTTACTGTAAAACCAGATCTACATCTACTGTAATATGTAGTTTAAGTAATTGTCAGATCCCTTTATCTCCCATTTCCTATATCTCCCTTGTTAGGAATTACCTAAACAAAACGCTTCATAATAACCACCTTGCAGTATGAGAATTTGCTGTTTATGTACTATTTCTCTTGGCAGTTTTGCTGAGACACTGGCTTCTAGGAGCACAGATTTCCATAATATACATATTTTTCATACTTATTTTGGATTTACATTCCACTCCTGACATTGATGCGCCATATCAAGGAATAACCTCACCTTTCTCAAATAACATTCTATTTATGTGCGGGGAATTTGCAGAATAAATGGTGCTCCTGATGGGGTTTTTATCATTTCTAAACAGTCATTACATTATATATGTTAGAAATTGAAGCCAGCAGATTACAAATTTTCAGGATTTGCTTTGTGGTAATTTTGCGGGTTATTTGAATCCTTTTATTCCCTCGCAAGCCGCCTTTGAAATGTATTTTTTATGGAAGACGAAATATAGAATATGGATGTGAATGGCTCACCTTCAGATGCTGCTTTAAAGTTTATAATTAAAGCTCCATTTCTTAGTGCATATTCAGTATCCTCCTTTTGGATATTAAAGTAGAAAAGGTGTATGAAAAAAAGCAACCCAAAAAAGTATTAATATTACTGTGTTACAGGAAACTCGAGGGCTGATTGTAAAATCTGTAATGGGGTGTTATTGCTATGATTTGATATATGATATGATATGCTAGGAGTCATTGAGCAGAGGGGTATTTTGAACCCCTTTTAGTCTTTGGATCAAATTTGACCTTTACGCCTTTAGCCGGTTCCAACTCCGACCTGAGCTGTTTTGCTCAAATTTCTGTAGCCAACAAAATGGACGGATTAATCCACAAGTGGTGAGTGTTTATCTATAACATCCAACTCAACTCACGTTTTCCCTGAAACTCCGTGACTCCAGCCAAAATGGATCAACTCAAAAGAACAGCTCCAGCTCCTCAGCCCTGGACTAAATACAAATTAACGGTGTCTGCATTTTTTCTTTTTAAATGATCACATATGTATTTGTAACATGTGAGATGTTTTATAAAATCTCTTTCCAACCAATCCCATCTAAATGTTTATAGGTGTCAGTTGGGCTAACATCACATGTTGCAAGACTCAAGAGTTGGACATTGACTTGTAGGGTATCTCTACTAGGTGGCCTTGGCACAATGGATTTCATTCCTTCCAGCAGAGGCTAACTTGGATATTTTTCAATATTGAATGGAGCCAAAAATACTGTCTAAAAAAGATGCGGGATATCATGGGCTCAATTTCTGTTGATGCCAGCATGAGTGGGGGTTGAGACGTTGGCTGATCTCGTAGAAACTATATTCATCGTAAGGCCTTATCCATGTGATTGCTTTGCAGATCTTTTAATTTACAGATCCTAGCAGTTCTCATTGCATGCTGTAGTACATGGGTATTCTCCTGTGTAGGGAACCATACATTCAATATCAAAGTGTCAACAGCTCTGTAACGTGTACCTTTATCGACTTGCCTTGGATCATCATGGAGGGTGCTTGCTTTTTGGCTTTTCGATGTACATATCTAGTTTAAAAATATTTTGATAATGAAATAATCTATTCTGAAACCATAATAGAAAAGTCTTTTTCCTGTGTCTAATGTGACTTTCTATAACTATTGCCCATAATTTTTGATATTAGTGGCCATATTGATAAGAACTTCCTTTCTTCACTCCATCTTATGGTGTTGACCCTTTTCTCCTTCGATAAGACTTTTTATATACTAGCTCTTTGATTAAAATATTTTCATTACTTTACGTTCACCAACACGAAGAACTTGACACATCATCTCACATCTCCGCCTGGCCGTGGCCATTGAAAGCGTTTTCAGTTATTAAGCAGCCAACAATAATTCATGCTGAAGGACACTTCTCGAAAATGTGTTTTCTGCCATTTTCTTGTCTACGCTTTCACCAAATACGTCTGAAATTGCACATTTGCCTTTTGCTTCATTCCATGTCAACGAGCTGCCGGACAGCTGATTGACGTTACTTGACCAATTACTGTGCGTGCGTTTTCTCCCCAGTGCACTAATCCAGCCTGTAGCTGTTTAGTGGATCATATTTACAGCACTTAGCGGGGTGAATGAATACTGTGTAAATGTTATTCACTGAAAAGTTCTAGCTGAGGATACATTATACTTATTTTATTACTGTGGTCATGTTATTTATCAAGTAAGAAGGGAATCATTTTGAATTTCATTATAAGTTGGTGTCTCTCGATATTGATGTTAAATGCTTGTTTTATAGCTACCCAGCATGTCCACCTAATCTGTCCAGGCCTCATGAGACTAAAGGCCTGGTTACACGCTTCAATGTGCCAGCGATCCCACCAACGATCCGACCTGGCCAAGATCGCTGGGACATCATTTAATGATCGCTGCTGAGGTGTCTCTCATACAGATATCGTGAACGATGCTGCAACGATTCAGCAACAAGTGAATAATACATGCGGTCATTAGGTCGCCCACGTGCTTCATTTCTGAATAGGCAAAGTCGTAAACGAGATCGTTGGAAAGGTCACATACAATGATGTTGCAGGTTGAACGAACGACGGATGACAGATTTATGGTCCTGTTCATTAACCTGCGATCAACGATCAGCCGACTTATCGTTGGTAGTATCTACGTGTCACACGCAACAACGTCGTTGCTACGTTACAAAACCCGTGACGTTTCAACTATATCATTAACGATATCGTAGCATGTAACGGGGCCTTACGCAGATTTCGTTCACTTATTGGGTTAGCCTATACTGTAGTAGAATTCACTCCGCCACTTATGTACAAATGATCTGGAAGGTGAGACCAAGCTACTGGATATGTGCGTTTACCTGGCAAATTAACACACAAGGTGGACGTTAAGAGAGTAAATCAAAAGCATGTCAGAGTAGTTTTGTAGCGACATTACAGTCACTTGTGCCCTATGTGTTCTATCATCTGGAGTTTCCTTAAATCTAGTCCCTGTTGAGATTATACACCTTAAAGAATATAAACACATGATTTCCATGAGCCAGTGTAACACTCCTGGAAATCCTGCTCATGTACATGGCTCATTTGAACAGGATCCGTGCGCCTCTGAAGCAAAGTGTACGCGTCTCAGCTGCATACTGTGCATGATTGGAAGTGTGGAAGCTCTTTTGCAACCGCTGATGCTGTTGAAATGAGCCATGCGCATGCGCAAGATTTCCAGGAACTAGCCATGACACCTGCTAATGGAAATCATGTGATCACATGGAGAGAGGGCCGAATAGTCTTGGGAAACAACGCTCCTTTAAATACTCAAAGTCCTAATTTGCATACAAAAACGGACATAAAAAATGTTTTTTTACACATTGATTTTAGAGAATGAGGCTATACAGGACTGGTTAGGAAAGGATTTTTGACATGCAACTGTGAATGCTGCTGGAGGGCTTAAGGCACCTTACAGGTTTAATTAAAAAAAAAAAAAGTACTTTTAGTGTCCAAATCCATGGATAGAAATACTGTCATATCTAAACAAAGAACTATCTCTGTGGACCCTTGGTGTGGCCGAGCAGCTCAGTGCAGCTTCCTGCCAACTTGTTTTCCATAGGGGTACTTCACACACTGCAACATCGCTAGCGATATAGCTGAAACGTCACAGGTTTTGTGACGTAACAGCGACTTCTCCAGTGATGTTGCAGTGTGTGACTGGCCCCTGCTGTGAGGTCGATGATCGCTACACATCGTTCAGGACCATTTTTTGGTCCTTGGTCTCCCGCTGGTCAGCAAGCGTGTGTGACAGCAAGAGACCTCACAGTCAATGCCCAGCGCTGCACATTAGATGCTGTAAAAGAAAGAGAAGGAGCGCAGATGTGAAGCACCTCAGGGTAAACCGTATTGCAGGGAAAGCGGGGTTTCCACTCACCTTGTGGAGTTGTACTGGCTGGGTACAACTCCAGTAACAGCCTCCTGTGGAGCAATGCCAGCAGGGTGTCCCCGAGATAATCCTCGTGCCACGGAGAGAGCAGTGTCACTTCCACCGGTCACGTGATCCAAGGCGGTGACGTCAGAAAGGTCCTAGTAGTCCTCCAGACTTGGATAAACAGGTTCTTTTTATAAACGATGCCTCTCTTCCAAAGCTGCTGAACCGCACGGTCCCTCAGAAGGGAGAGAAGTGCACAGGAAAAAAACTGATGAAGACGGTAACGTCGAAACGCGTAGCGGAGTTTGAGGGACCGTGTTTTTAATAAAGGTCTGTTCATCATAACAATTTCCTCTTGCCCTCCTTCCTTAGCGCTATCAGAACCGCAACTATTTTTTTCCTGCACATTAGATGCTGGGCACTGGTAACCAGGGTAAGCATCAAGTAACTAAGCAGCGCGCGCTGCTTAGTTACCCGGTGTTTACCCTGGTTACCAGCGTCCTCCTGCTTAGCCCAGCCTGTAAGCAGGAGGATGCTGGGTAACCAGGTTAAACACCTGGCAACTAAGCAGCGCGCTGTCTCTGTCCACAAGGGTCTGGGGTACTCAGGTCTCGAGCCTTGGGTATGGTGGATGTCACGGGTGGTTGGTAACCAGCCTGTGACCTTGCGGTGACAACAAAAAGGGGTATTTACAGGTATTAAAGTTAATAAAGGAATGTCATGACGCCACCTGTAGATTCGGTGATGGCATTGGCGCTACTGGACCTCCGGGGTGATGGACGGCAGCAAGGTGTTGTGGCTCCCTACAGGTGGAGCGGGTTCCCCGGGGCTGTAAGGGTGTAATGGTGGAGTAGGGCAGCGCAGTCGTTGCGGCGTGGGACTGGAATAGGGCAGCTCACTGTGCTTCGCAGTGCAGAATTATCTCCATTCACAAAGAAGGAACACAGACACTTGTTCACTCTGCACGGGTACTTGACTCAGTAATCTGCAGTCTTACAGAGTATGCAGTTGTTTCAGCTAAGGTAGTGGACCGGGTGGTTCTGGCAGTGAGTAATGTCCCTCTGAAGCTCCGGTGATGTTCCTTCTCTATACTCGCTCTGTCCTACCTCTGCGCACTCCTTCCTCTTTGCGCTGCCCTGCACGAATCCCACTTCTTGAACCAGGCCGTCCGGTGATATGGGAGCCCTTTTTCTCTCCAAAGGGAGCCCAACCCAGGCTAGCGCTTCTGGTGGAGACCGTGCTTGATTTGGGCGGTTGGATCGTGCTCCTGTGAAGACATCGACCACGTCGGTAATTTGCGGTTCAGGGATGGACCTCTGATCCACGTTGGGAGCCGGTACCCCGCTTCGGACTGGGCCAGAGCGTTTGTTCACCCTCTTCTTTGCCCTCTCTCTGGGTCACCAGGTTGAGGTGCCCTCCTCGTTACTTCTCTTCTTTTACACTCTTTCACTTCCACTCCTCTCCTCACCGTTCCTTTTCTACTTCTCACTTCTGTTTTCTCAAACTCTCTGCCACTACTCTTTCCCCATTCACTATTAACCTAGCTGTCCTCCCACCGGGACCGTTATCCTGGTAACGGGTGTCTGATTGGTCCCCTATCACTAGTGTGTGTGTGTGTGGTGATGGATCTTTAGGCTTCTACTACCCCCCTACCAGGACAAAACATACTGCACCTTCTGTTAGGGGTGCAGTACCCTTTTGTAGCGTGCTGACTAGCGGGGTGCTACACTGCTTAGTTACCCGTTGTTTACCCTGGTTACCAGCAATGTCGCTGTGGTGAGTCTGCCTGTTAACTCACCAGCGACTGCTTAGAGAGTTTCCAGCGATCCCGGCCAGGTCGGATCACTGGAAAGCCTCAGCGTGTAAAGGTGCCCTTACCCCTCATACTTTTGAGATGGCATGTTGTACTTGTTCATCTGGTGCTATTCATTCATGGGCCTTAACCTGCCATTTCTGCTTTTATTTTTTATATGTGTCATCCAAACATCCTTTCTGTTGAATATGGACTGGTAATAGTAGTGACAAGATAAAGTCACCCAAATATTAGAAGATTACCCAATATTTTATAGGCTCTTTTAAGGATTTGGTAATAATCGACAAATGCAAAATGTGTTTGATCCCAGGAGAAATCCTTGCCCAATAATCTGCTCAAAATTAGGCAAATCCACCATGGGCATGTTGGCTCCTGGTCTGTCAGCACTGTTATCTGCAGCCATGCTAACAGGCCTGGGTAATGCCAGAAGACATCATGCTGCCCAGCGCTCGTTCCAAGCAGCAGGATTATGTCGTGTGTGACTGGCATTAAACAGCCGCTTGATGAATAGAGACAGAAGCAACGTGAATAATCGCTCCATTCTATACACAGTCATGAATAAATGAGCATATAGCCCACATGACTTACAATTTGAGAAATACTCAACTCTTACAATTTCCAAATCGAAGGAGTTTTATGTGATTTATCTTTATTCCATTGGATGGCCTATATAAAATGAATAAAATAAGCTTTGCTCGTCCACAGCTGTTCCGGTGCTGCCTCTCTGCCGCTTCCCACTGTCTGTGATGCCCAAATACAGCAGTGACATTACAACAAGTCTCCGGGCCTAGCGATCTTGTGTTACCACTGAGCCATGTGTCTGACTGCACGGCCTGGTATGCTGCCTCTGTGATGTTACCATAGACAGGGTAGCTGCGGAGGAGCAGCACCAGACCTACAGGGGTTGAGGGATTCATAATTTTATTTTTACAGGGGAAAAGCCTATGAAATTAAAAAATAATGAATGAAATTAAAAAAACTCCTCTAATATTGTTGTTGTGGGTTTCTATGTATATATTCTAATGTTTGTGGTTGGGTCTTGATAAAAAAAACAAGTTGTGGTGATACACCTGTTGGTGAGTAAAAACAAGAGTCACAACTGTATTGTGTCATGGTCAGGGTTGTGGAGTCGGTAAGACAAATATCCGTCTCCACAATTTCCCTGAATCCAACACCAACTCCACCAAAATGGACACAAGCTCTTATTCCACGACTCCGACTCCACAACCATGGCTGTGATGTCAGTAAGCCAAACATCCACTCGGACTCAGCTCAAAATGCACTCCCATTCCACAGCCCTAGTTATGGTACATTACACTACCGTTCAAAAGTTTGGGGTCACCCAGACAATTTTGTGACCACTTCATTACAGGTAGAATACTAGCTGCCTGCTTCATCCCTAAATAGTTCATGCATAATTTGGAGGTGTGCTTTGGGTCAATGTCCTGTTGTAGGATGAAATTGGCTCCAATCAAGTGCTGTCCAAGGGTAAGGCATGGCTCTGCAAAATGGAGTGATAGCCTTCCTTATTCAAAATCCCTTTTACCTTGTACAAACTCCCACTTTACTAGCACCAAAGCAACCCCAGACCATCACATTACCCCACCATGCTTGACAGATGGCGTCAGGCACTCTTCCAGCATCTATTCAGTTGTTCTGCATCTCACAAATGTTCTTCTGTGTGATTCAAATACCTCAGGCTTTGATTCATCTGTCCATAAATGTTTTTTCCAATATTCCTCTGTCCAATGTTTGCATTCTTTTGCCCATATTAATCTTTTCCTTTTATTAGCCAGTCTCAGATTTGGCTTTTTTTTTGCCACTCTGCCCTGAAGGCCAGCATCCCGGAATCGCCTCTTCACTGTAGACGTTGACACTGGCGTTTGGCTGGTACTATTTAATGAAGCTGCCAGTAGCGGAGCTGTGAGGTGTCGATTTCTCAAACTAGAGACTCTAATGTCATTGTCTTGTTGCTCAGTTGTGCAGCGGGGCCTCCCACTTCTCTTTCTACTCTGGTTAGAGCCTGTTTGTGCTCTCTGAAGGGAGTAGTGCACACCGTTGTAGGAAATTTTCAGTTTCTTGGCAATTTTTCGCATGGAATAGCCTTCACTTCTAAGAACAAGAATAGACTGTCGAGTTTCACATGAAAGTTCTCTTTTTCTGGCCATTTTGAGAGTTTCATAGAGCAAACCAATGTAATGCTCCAGATTCTCAACTAGCTCAAAGGAAGGTCAATTTTATAGCTTCTCTAATCAGCCAAACCGTTTTCAGCTGTGCTACCATACTTGTACAAGGGTTTTCTAGTGTTTTGTAAACATCCATTAGCCTTCTTACACAGGTAGCAAACACAATGTACATTTAAAACACAGGAGTGGTGGTTGTTGGAAATGGGCCTCTATACACTTATGTAGATATTGCATTGAAAATAAGACGCTTACAGCTAGAATAGTCGTTTACCACATTAACAATATAGAGAGTGTATTTCTGATTCATTTAATGTTAACTTCATTGAAAAAAAAAAGTGCTTTTCTTTCAAAAATAACGACATTTCTAAATGACTCGAACTTTTGAAAGGTAGTGTATATAGTGTAAATCTTGTGATGTGACATCATATGCACACAATGTCATTGTATAAGACTGTGCATGATATCCGCAAACAATAATCTTTTGATATAATTCAGGTATGATAAAGGCTGCACATGACGTCAGAATAAAGACCGCACATGATGTCATCAACATATGACAGACTGTGCATCAGCATTAGAATGACTATTCATGACATCATCAGCATAAGTCAATGTATGATGTCATCCACATATGATGACACATGATGACAGAATAAGACCGCACATGATGTTATCAACATATGACAGACTGTGCGTGATATGATCATCATTTGAATGGCATCCTCGGCATAAGACAATGGCTATTCATGACGACCATCGGCATAAGATGGTGCCTGATGTCATTGACACATGACAACACGTCTATCTTGAGATGTTAAGGATGACGATCAGGCTGTTTTGCTTCCTAAAAGTTTTCCCTTTTTTGACTTGATGAAATGTTTGGGTTGGAAGGGAGGTCTATCTTTAGGCGGCCGTCTCAGAACTTTCTTTATTAAAATGCAATGAAGTTTGGTGTGTCGGAGTAATAAGAGACACGTTGATTTGTTGCTAGGCGACTGGATATGCATGTTACCGGCAGCTGCAGGATCGGAGCTGGGTCACAGGCAGTGCAAATTGTAATTTCAGAGAGAAATAATGCAAATTGCTGTACATAGCATGGATTCTCATTTTGCAGTTTCTGGGGAATTAGAAATAGAAAAAAAATTCCCCCTAGTGTTCTTGTCAGGCTGAAGCTTAATGTAATCACAAGCGCATGAAGATCATCTGTACATCGCAGCTTTACATCTTCAGGAGCTATTCTCAGCCATTCAGACATAGCAGCTCATACAGTTATTGGGGGGTTCTCCCCTGTTGCCCTTTATTCTGCATTTACGTTGACCAATAATCCGCTAATGACCCACCGCTTACGATAATTGTGCCCTGTGAATGGGCTGAGCGGCAGAACGATGTATTCAGAAACACCTGCGTGAAATCGCTTAGGAGAGCAAAAAAATCCTCAAGCAACTTTCAAAAATTGTGCTCTGTAAATGGAGATTGTTCACTCATTTAACAATTGGACCGGCAGTCGGGAGGAGTGAACATTCAGCTCTTCAGTAGTGTTGGTCGGGTTCCTGTTCAGGAGCAGTCGGAGCATTAGATAAAGTACATGTTGGTGATTATTGGAAACAAATTCTCTTCACTAATTCATAACATTTGCTTTGTATAGTATGGGTAGAACTGTTCATTACTTTATGAATTTATGAATCATAAACCTCATCACTTATAGGATTTGAATGCTGTACATGATTGTATGTGTGGTCACAGTGCATGATGTTAAGATCTCAATTCAACCATTTCATTCCCAATAATAGTTATGTATACACACTTATCTGTCTGAGTCATGTTGGCATTGTTAATCGTTTAAAGGGAATCTGTCAGCAGGATTTTGCTATGTAATCTGCGAGCAGCATTATATAGGAAAAGAGAGCCTGATTCCAGTGATGTGGTACTTACTGGGTTGTCTTTTGTTGTATCAATACAATCAGCATTTTATCAGCAGGGAATTATCAATACAAGACATGTCTTCAAGCCTTTTGGTCCAACCGTACTCTACCACTGATTGTCAGCTTTCTGACAGTATACAGCAGGGGTCCTCAACCACTGATCCGTGGACCGGTCTGTGGGGTCTCTGTGCAGTTCCGCGCCACCGCAGACCAGCACTACACTGAGAGTGTACTCTGTGGCAGCTCAGAGCGGCGAATGTTGCCTGCTTCCCTGCCTCAGTGACGTCCCCGCCACCACGACCCGCACCTACAGCTACACCGCTCTGAGCTGATGTCTGCCTCAGCTGTGTCCGTAGATGTACGAGCAGGGCCGTCGGCCAGGCACAGTGCAGCAGCCAGGCCCTGACTGGCCAAGTGGCTCCTACGGGTTATTGGCTGACGGCTCCGCTCGTACATCTACACAGCTGAGGCAGAGAGCAGAGTGGCGCCAACTGCAGAGGTGGATCGGTGAGCAAAGTGCATGGCTGTGTTCTGTGGCTGTGTGTCTTGGCTGGTGTGGCTGTGTGTGTCTGTGGCTGTGGCTGTGTGTGTGTGTTGTGGCTGTGTGTGTGCTGTGTGTCTGTGGCTGTGTGTGTCTGTGCTGTGTTGTTGTGGCTGTGTGTGTCTGTGCTGTGTGTGTCTGTGGCTGTGTGTGTCTGTGGCTGTGTGTGTCTGTGTGTGTCTGTGGCTGTGTGTGTCTGTGGCTGTGTGTGCTGTGTGTGTGGCTGTGGCTGTGTGTGCTGTGGCTGTGTGTGGCTGTGCTGTGTGTGGCTGTGGCTGTGTGTGGCTGGGTGTGTGTGGCTGTGCTGTGTGCTGCTGGCTGTGTGTGGTGTGGCTGGTGTGGCTGTGGCTGTGTGTGTGTGTGGCTGTGTGTGTGTGGCTGTGTGTGTCTGTGGCTGTGTGTGTCTGTGCTGTGTGTGTCTGTGGCTGTGTGTGTCTGTGGCTGTGTGTGTCTGTGGCTGTGTGTGTCTGTGGCTGTGTGTGTCTGTGGCTGTGTGTGTCTGTGGCTGTGTGTGCTGGGGCTGTGTGTGTCTGTGGCTGTGTGTGTCTGTGTGGCTGTGTTATGTTTGTGTGGCTTGTTTGTGTTGTGTGGCTGTGTTGTGTTGTGTGCTGTGTTTCTGTGTGACTGTGTCTGTGTTCGTGTGACTGTGTCTGTGTTTCTGTGTGACTGTGTCTGTGTTTCTGTGTGACTGTGCTGTGTTTGTGTGCTGTGGTGTGTTCTGTGTGATGTGGCTGTGTTTTTGTGCTGTGGTGTGTTCTGTGTGACTGGGGCTGTGTTTCTGTGTGACTGTGCTGTGTTTCTGTGTGACTGTGGCTGTGTTTTGTGTGATGGCTGTGTTCTGGTACTGTGGCTGTGTTCTGTGTGACTGTGGCTGTGTTTGTGTGATGTGCTGTGTACTGTGGCTGTGTGCTGTGGCTGTGTGACTGTGGCTGTGTGACTGTGGCTGTGTGCTGTGGCTGTGTGACTGTGGCTGTGTTTCTGTGTGACTGTGCTGTTTCTGTGTGTGTGGCTGTTTCGTGTGACTGTGCTTGTGTGTGTCGATGAGGACTGCAAGGCGATGATAGGGATAATATGGGTTGCTGCAAGGGATGCTGGGGATATTGTGTGATGCAAGGGGATAATTGGGATAACATATTAGGGGCTGCAAGGGATGGAAAAATAAGACATCCCCTGAAAATAAATGTAGTGCATCTTTCGGGGAAACAGGATACTAAACTCAACCCCTTCTCCATAGCCCCGCCCCATATGATCAAAGCCCCCCTGCCCTGCTGGGCCCCGGAAAAATGGTTTTGCATGAAGCCGGTGCAAAAAAGATTGGGGACCACTGGTATACAGTGTACTCATAAAACTGCTAATCAGTGGTAAGCTTAGCATTCAGAGCTCTGCTAGATCTGCAGCAGATAAATCTATGATTCTATCAAATCTGAAAATAATAAAATATGAGAGACCTCAGTAGTTGATACCTTTTAATGGCTAACTGAAAAGATGGTAATAAATAGCAAGCTTTCGAGACAAGCTAAAATAAGACAAAATCTGAGGTGCCACATATTTATACACAACATGGCATAGACTACGCAGTTCTTAAGACAAGTGAGGTGGAGCAGAACAGGAATGATCATTGAATGGGGTTTAACCATTATGGCAGTAAATATCGGAACAGTTCATTGATAAGGAGTGTGAACGTTTTATTGTCCTCTAAGATATGATGCCCCCAAATGCCCTTTCAATTGATGTAAAAAGACATGAATCCATGTGAAATGTTCTATTCCTGCTCTGAATGTGTGAAAGGTCATCATCAGTTTGTTTTCCCAAATGTTTCTATCTCTCTGAGACTGTAAATTAACTTTTAATACCAGCATTTTCATGCCTATTGTACTGTGATCAAGATATCAACCACTGAGGACTCTCAGATTTTAATATTTATCTACTGGCTAACACGGTGCAAACATATATTTTACCATATCACATCTAATGTAAACTGCCACATCTCTGAAATAGTCTTTAACCCCACGTCATGTTGATATCAGATTATATAGCAAAATTTGCTGACAGATTGCCTTTAAACAATTATCTGCTCATATATAAAAACCATTAACCCTTCACTATCAGTGTTCGACCATACGAGTGTATAAATCAGACGTGTGCAATCTGGTATAGAAGTGATTGCACTCACACTAATGTTATTCATTGAGGCAGTGCAGATCTGTGGGGGGGGGTTTCTCCACTGTATTCGGCATGAGAAAAGGATGGCAGCATGCTGTGATATGACTCTGAAATAGTAAATGCAAAAAACAAAATCTTTGACAATCAGTATGGCATCTGATTGTTATATACATTACAGTTCTGTAAGATAGGAAATTGTAAATGTTACTGTTAAGAGATTAATGTTCTAGTAGGGAAAAAAACTGATTGTATACAGACAGCACATGAAGGACAAGTGAGAAAAAATTGTGCCACTTTTGTAGATGAGAATGGGACTGATTTTTTTTTTTTTCCCTTATTTATATGCTATGGTAACCCCGGCCTCAGCCCCCTCCTATTAACAGTTTATCCCAAGCTCCATCCGGACCAAAGTCTCCCAACTGTCTACCATTGTTTTACCCAATGCCTTGTGATCACTCTGTCCTCTGCCACAAAAATTCATCAAGGCCTCCCACATGATCAACTTCTGGTATGGGCGCCCACAGTATGAAAGTGTACTAGAATTTTACAATCTCTCTATATTAAATGCAGGCCTCGGTGAATCTATTCTATGGTTTGGCTAAGCTGTCATATGATTGTAATACATTAACCAACATCAAAGACTTTAAGCCAAACCGTCTTTCTAAAACATAGCCTATAAAGTCTTAAGACGTTGATTCATATTGAATTGTTGTGGTCTTATGAATGTCGTGAGCTTGCTTTCTTGATGTGTGAGCGGAGCTTGAACACTTTCATGTTATTAATTACTTTCAGACCTTACTGGAGGACATAAGGCATACAATATAGTCAAGTATACTGTTGTACATTCACATGACTTATCTGGATACCAAAGAAAATCATTCTCCAGTTTCTTTTATGGTTGTGCCCAGGTGATGGTTGTACCAGTTTTCCATTCAGTTTTGCTGCTACGTAACTTCAAATCCACTGGATAGGTGTCATGCTTAGAAAGTGAGGGAATCCGGTAACTGGTGAGAGGGACGAGGGGATTCAGGGGGAGGTAATCTGAACCTTACATTGGGGGTCCCTGGCTCACCATACTCTCGGAGATAGCTCTGATGATGAGGAGGTCCGAGTCTCCACCCTGTTTTCCTGAGCTTTTGATTAACCCTAGGCTCAGGGCCCCCCTACCTCCACCCACGGATCCGGAATCACAGCTGTTCCCAAAGCAAGGACGTCTGCACAGCAGCAAAGCATCAGCACAGCACAAACAGCAAGAGTAAATAACACTATCAGTGGCGTCTGACAGAGGAGGGGGAAAGCTATTTAAAACCAGGGGGAGGAGATTCCAGGTGAGTCACACCCAAGCCTCTCATCAATCCCCTCAACCAGCAGCTAAGCATAATAGTGAGTGCAGCTCTGGAGTATAATATAGGAGGTAAGTTAGGATCAAGACCTTCACAACGTACCTCATGCAGCTCTTGAAAAAATGCAGACACAACACACACAGCAGCATCCAGCAAAGTCAGCGCAATCTAAGTGCATGACAATAAGCATGGATGTAAAACCATGGATTCTGGCTCCTTACAGTCACCACTAGAAGGATAGATATGTATGTAAAACCTTAGGATTCTGGCTACCTATAGTTGCCACTAGAAGGATAGACATGGATGTAAAGCCTTAGATTCTGGCTACTTGGGCTACTTTCACATTACGATTTTTTCCCTGTCCATGGGATTCTACTTTTTGTAGGATTCCACGGACAGGAAAGGAAAGCATCGGAGGTCACCCCCAGATGCTTTTTCTGTGTCCGGGTCCGTGATTATCACGGATCCGGACACAGCGGGGCACTTTCACTTCTGCAATGTATAATATATATTGCAGAAGTGAAATATAAGAAAGAGTTAAAAATAAAAAATCACTATATGCTCACCTATCCTCTATCCACCACTGCCTCCCAGCAAGGTCCCTGTGCTTACAGGACCTGTGATGATGTCACACAGCATCACACACAGATGTCACACGTGACCTGATGATGCTCTCTGACATCATCACAGGTCCTGTAAGCACAGGGACCTTGCTGGGAGGCAGCGTTTGATAGAGGATAGGTGAGCATAGTGATTTTTTTTTTATTTTTAACTCTTTCTTTTACTTAATTACACTTCTGCAATGTATATTATACATTGCAGAAGAGTAATTAGAAGGGTTGGAGCAATTTTAGTGTACTGAGCATGCTCAATATACTAAAATCGGGTCAGAGGAGACATCAGATGTTTCCTCGGTCTCTGCTCTATAGGGCCCCATGTTAATGGAATCGGATCGGATTTGGCATAATTGCCATCTGATCTGTCAGATCCGATTCTATCCGGTTTTTGATTTGGATGCAAAAATTGGAGCAGTCTCCTATTTTTGCAATGGAAAGAAATCGGATAAAATCGGATCGGACGTGATTCGGATGGCAATTAGTGCACATCCGAATGGGTCTGATCCCCATAGGGTTACATGGGGGCAAATTCGGATCCGATGCTGTCCGATTCATATCGGACAGCATCAGATTTCACAAAATCGTAGTGTGAAACCAGCCTTAGACACCTCTAGAAGGAGCTAATTTCTTTTTGTTGTAAAGTGAGAACTAAGACTGTGCTGTGTCTTAAATTTTCTCTGTCAGCTTCAGACAGTAAGGTTGTTAACAAAAATAAGCAAATAAAATAATAGATTACTTTCCTGTTGAGTCCACCACTGTTTCAGCTCATTATCGGTTTGTGTACCTGGCTGTGTAGATGACATGCTTAATGCCATGTGACTGCCATACTCAATACTGCGTTGGTCACGTGGTATTCCAGCAATTCATCGCTATGGCCAAGTACTGGAAAGCATCTAAACTGAAACGGTGGAGGGGTCGGTTTGATAATCCTTGTTTTATTTTATAATACTTTATCAGCTCAGAATCCTCCCCCTCCCCCTCCCATCCTTTAACTTTTTATATGTAAGTTTAAGACAATGATTTGAAATGTAAAAATCTTAAACTTAGACCTCGCGTCCCTCTGTGACGGAATGGGTCCCACTCACCCAGACGGTTATAAGACATTGGGACAAGATTAACTGCAAACTGAGGTTGACCTCCAGACCGGGTAGACTGAGTCCTTTGTTTGACAACCCCACATTCCCCCCTGCGATGACTAGATCGACCTTTCTGTGTTGGTCAGCACGTGACCGGGTATGCCTGCGACAGGTTGCGGACAGACTGGCGGGGCTCGCTGGTGTGGAGGGACTCCGGGGCCAGACCGGGGGGGTGTCGTTCTCATGGATGGAGTTCGCCCAGATCCGAGATTATCTCTCAGGGATCTCCTTGGGGGTTCCGACACCATTTGAGTTGATGATGCTTTCATCTGAGGGCCCGTCCCATGTGGTCTCCATGTTTTATGTCCTGGTCCTGGCTGGGTTGGTGTCCGACCCTCTTGGATTCATGGAGGCTTGGGAGAGAGACCTGCACATCACCTTATCTGAGACTGATCGTCAAAAAATTTTTGTACTCACCCACAAAATGACGGTCTCATGTGCTGCTCAGGAACGGAACTATAAAATTTTAACACGCTGGTACCGTTGCCCCACTTTCCTACACAGGCTCGACCCTGGAGTGTCAGATGCTTGTTGGAGATGTGGGAAAGAAAGGGGCTCTATGCTCCATATCTGGTGGTCGTGCGGTCTCCTCCAACCCTTCTGGGGTCAGGTGTTTGAGGCCTTTCACCTGATGTCTGGGATTTATCATATGCCTTCCCCCAGATTGCTCTCCTGTCTCTGGTTCCTGCCGCTGTGTCCTCAGCAAAGAGGGGAATTTTGAGGTTCTGTTTAATGGCGGCTAGGGCTGTCATTCCCAGACACTGGAGGTCTACGGAGGTCCCCACCATGCTGGAATGGATAGCTGAGATGAACAAACTGAGTCGCATAGAGTCTTTGATGGCCGATGATCATGGCACCGGATCAGACGGGGGTAGTACATGGTATCTATGGCATTCTTTTAAGGAGAGCCCGGAGTTTGCGGATTGGTTGTTGCGATCCTCTCTTCCTTCTTGAGCTAGATTAACCAGGTTTCCTCTTCCCTTCCACCCCCTCCCTTTTTTTTTTTTTTCTTCTGCTCTCTCCACCCCTTCTTCCCTTCTGTTCCCTCCTTTCATGTCTTCTTTCATTACCTTTCCCCTTCTTTTTTTTCTTTTTTATTTCATGGTCTGCAGGGGTGACGGAGATGTTTAGATGGCTACAGAATTATTATTATTATTATTATTATTTATTTATATAGCGCCATTGGGTTCCATGGCGCTTTACATGAGGATGAGGGAGACAAGAACAAGTACACTAAATCTAGGCGATCAGGACGTACAGGTACAGGAGGGGCAGGGACCCTGTCCACGAGGGCTCACAGTCTATGAGGGGTGGGTAAGGATACAGTAGGATGGGGGAATGTCATGTATGGGGCGTTCGCCTGGGTCTCATGGCAGGTTGTAGGCTTGACGGAACAGGTGAGTCTTCAGGTGACACTTGAAGTTACTCAGGGTAGGAGAGTGTCTGACGTGTTCGGGTAGGGAGTTCCAGAGTAAGGCAGATGCCCGGGAGAAGTCCTGGACTCGGTTGTGTGAAGAGGTGATGAGGGGGGAGCAGAGGAGGAGTTCTTGGGAGGAGCGGAGGTTGCGTGAGGGTAGGTATCGGGAGACCAGGTCGGAGATGTATGGTGGGGCCAGGTTGTGTATGGCTTTGTAGGTCATGGTTAGTGTTTTGAATTGGGATCTCTTGGAGACGGGGAGCCAGTGAAGGGCTTGGCAGAGGGGGGAGACAGGGGAGTAGCGGGAGGACATATAGATGAGTCGGGCAGCGGAGTTTAGGATAGACTGGAGAGGTGTGAGGGAGTTAGCCGGGAGGCCATTGAGAAGGAGGTTGCAGTAGTCAAGGCGGGAGATGATAAGAGCATGGATGAGTGTTTTAGCGGTGTCGTGGGTGAGGAAGGAGCGGATCCGTGAGATGTTCTTGAGCTGGAGCCGGAGGGATGTGGTGAGGGCCTCGATGTGGGGTTTGAAGGATAGGGAGGAGTCGAGGATTACCCCGAGGCACTTGGCTTGGGGGACTGGGGAGAGGGCGCAGTCGTTGATGCAGATGGATAGGTTGGGAGGTGGGGTGGAATTTCTTGGGGGGAAGACTATGAATTCAGTTTTGTCCATGTTGAGTTTAAGGAAGCGAGCAGAGAAGAAGGATGAGATGGCGGAAAGGCATTGAGGGATTTTCGAGAGTAGGGAGGTGATGTCAGGGCCGGACAGGTAGATTTGGGTGTCATCGGCGTAGAGGTGGTACTGGAGGCCATGGGACTCGATGAGTTGCCCTAGGCCGAGAGTGTAAATGGAGAAAAGTAGGGGTCCCAGGACGGAACCTTGGGGGACTCCGACAGAAAGGGGGTAGGGTGAGGAGGAGGTGTGGGAGTGGGAGACGCTGAAGGTCCGATCTGCTAGGTATGAGGAGATCCAGGAGAGGGCAAGGTGGGTGATGCCAAGGGATTCCAGGATCCGGAGAAGAAGGGAGTGGTCAACCGTGTCGAAGGCGGCAGACAGGTCAAGGAGTAGCAGGATGGAGTAGTGGTGTTTGTTCTTGGCGGTCAGTAGGTCGTTGGTGACTTTGGTCAGGGCTGTTTCGGTGGAATGGAGGGGTCGAAAGCCGGACTGTAGGCGGTCGAAGTGGGAGCACGAGGAGAGGTGAGAGGACAGTTCGGAGTGGACGTGTTGTTCAAGTAGCTTAGAGGCGAATGGGAGAAGAGATATGGGGCGATAGTTAGAGACAGAGGTAGGGTCAAGTGAGGGTTTTTTTAGGATGGGCGTGATTAGGGCGTGTTTGAAGGCCGAGGGGAAGGTACCAGTGCGAAGTGAAAGGTTAAAGAGGTGGGTGAGGGCTGGGATGAAAATGGAGGTGTGGTTGGGAATGAGGTGGGATGGGAGTGGGTCGTGGGCGCTGGTGGTGAGGTGTGATTTTGACAGGAGGGAGGAAAGTTGGTCTTCAGTTATGGGGGGGAAGTGGCTGATGGAGGAGGAGGGCAGTGTAGGTGGGAAGGGGAGTTGTGGACTGAAGCTGCTTCTGATCTTGTCGATCTTCTCCTTGAAGAAGGTCGCAAAGTCTTCAGCAGAGATGAGGGGAGAAGGGGGAGGAGCAGGTGGGCGAAGTAAGGAGTTGAAAGTTTTGAAGAGCTGTTTGGGGTTGCGGGACAGAGAGGTTATAAGGGATGAGAAGAACACTTGCTTGGCTGTAGCGAGTGCCGTCTTGAAGTCAGTGATGGATTGCTTGAACAGAGCAAAGTGCTCGGGGGTGTGAGACTTTTTCCATCTCCTCTCGGCGACTCTGGACGCCCGTCTCAGGTTTTTAGTGAGGGTGGTGTGCCAGGGTTGCCTGTTAATGCGTGGAGCATGGAGAGTGAGGGGGGCGGCTAGGTCGAGAGCGTTCATTATGGTGGTGTTGTATAGGGTGGTGGCAATGTCGATGTCGTCAGCGCAGAGTAGGTCGGTGAGAGGGAGGAGTGATTCAGAGAATAAAGGAAGATCAAGATCTTTTAGGTTTCGGCGAGGGTGATCAAGTTTGCGGAGAGGGGGTAGTGTGGCAGGGGAGGAGAGGGCGGAGAAGGTCGAGATGGTGGTCGGACAGTGTGAGTACTGAGGTTGTGAGGTTAGAGAGGGAGCAAAGGCGGGTAAAGATGAGGTCAAGCGTGTGGCCTTGTTCGTGGGTGGGAGAGGAGGACCATTGGGAGAGCCCTAGGGAAGTGGTCAAGGAAAGAAGGTTGGAGGCGGCTGGGCGGGGAGTGTCAATGGGGATATTGAAGTCGCCCATGATGATGGAGGGGATGTCAGTGGAGAGGAAGTGAAGTAGCCAGGTGGTGAAGTGGTCAAGGAAGGAGGCGGTGGGTCCGGGGGGGCGGTAGATGATGGCTATTTGGAGGTTGCAGGGGGAGAAGATTCGGACTGAGTGGGCTTCGAAGGAGGGGACAGTGACGGATGGGGGCTGGGGGATGGGGCTGAAGGTGCAGGAGTTGGACAGCAGTATGCCGACTCCACCGCCGTGCTTGCCAGAGGGACGGGGGTGTGGGACAGGCTGAGGCCGCCGTAGGATAGTGCGGCAGGGGAGGCCGTGTCGGAGGGGGTGAGCCAGGTCTCGGTGAGGCCAAGGAATGACAGTTTCCTGGAGATAAAGAGATCATGGATGTCGGGGAGTTTGTTGCACACTGAGCGGGCATTCCAGAGTGCGCCGGGTAGAGCGGTAGGTGGGGCATGGGTTGGGGGAATGGGTCTGATGTTGGTGGGGTTGCGAGAGCTAGTGGTCATGAGGTTGCGAGGGTTGGCGGTGGGTCGCGGGATGAAGGTTGTTGTGGGGATGTTGCGGGGGGGGCCAGGATTGGGGAGATGTCACCGGCAAGGAGGAGGAGTAGGCCGAGGGTTAGCAGGTGGGAGCATGAGAGCTTGCGAGGCGGGCGTGCTTGTTTGGTGATTGAGGATTGAAAGTGAATGAAAAGGTCGGTAAAGTGGGTGAGGTGGTTCGGCAGGATGGAGGGTGAGAGCAGTATTTTGTTGCTGGGAGGGGGGATAAGTGGGGGTAGTAGGAAGTGGAGAAGGATGGGAGTGAGAGTGAGGAGTAGCGGGAACATTGCATACGGAGAACAGGGAGTGAGTGTGGCAGCAGGGGTCAGTCCGGGGTGGGATGCCACCAAGGTATGAGCTATAGTCCAGGGGAGATGTGGATGGGGATGAGATCTAGCAGTCCTGGACAGGATGGTGGAGCCGAGGACAAGGTGGTGCAGCCAGTATGGGGAGAAATAGTAGTCAAGAGGAGGTCAGATGGCTGGGGAGGGAGGGTGGACTGATGACTAGTTCCTTACTTGTGGAAGGGATTGCAGGAGTTAATATGAAGTGAAGTGGTAAGGGTAGTAGAGATTAGAAGGGAAACATTGTGGGGGATTTATATTTCTTTACCTGCCAGTCTCTTCCAGTCCATTTCTAGTCTATTTCTAAGTATTGTACTTAGAAAATGTACTTTGAAAGATGTAGTTTGGAAGATGCATAGATCAGACTAAGTCTGGATCAGACTTATGCATCATCATATATCTGTAGCTGAATAGCAAGAACTGGCTTACACTTCGCTTCAGGCTTCATCTTGATATGATATAATTGGTGAATTATATTCATCAGGGTCTTTTGAGACGGCTGCCGGGGTCTCGGCCTTGGAACTGGAACGTGTTTTCTGTCATACCCCAGACTATGTATGAATGTGTAATTCTTTATATCTGAATTGTTACCTTTTTTTTTTTCTTATGACCTTTTGAAATTAATAAATACATTTATTGAAAAAATCTTAAACTTAAAGTACTACATATTATATACACCTTATGCACAATTATTAGACAAGTGAGTATTTTGATCATATCTTCCAACTCCAAGCTGTAGAAAGTTGAATGCCTACTGGACATTGCTCCATCGCAGCAATGACGTCTCCACTGCTCGGTTGCCAATATATTCCTTAAAATGGAAAGAATAATGACACAACCCCATCTTCACCTGACATAGGCCCACAAGTTCTCAATGGGGTTTATCAAACATCGGATATTTACAGTGAAGAAAAACAGTCACCTTCATAGTATAAGAAGTATATTAGAATTTTACAGTCTCTTTATAAATGCAGGCCTTGGTGAAGTTATTCTATATTCTAAGTGTGGTCGCAGTAGTGGCTTGTATTGAGGTAAAAGTATATTTTTCTCATGAGCATCTATGCCACCCCCCACCCCACTTTTTCTCTCTACTCTGTGTTGTCCGGCACCCTGTGGCTGGAGTATAGTGATGGTGCACAGGAGCCAGAAACTGAAAGAGATTAGAGGGAGGGGGGGAGGGTTTGGCTTAGTCGAAAGGAATAACAAAAAACAATCCCAAGTAGTGAAGCAGTGCTGCACACTACAGTCATCTGCTGCCCTCTTTTCCAGGAGTTTTATGACACTTTTCTCTGCAATCAAACAGGGAATCATTCAAGTAAAGTTATGATTGCATTCAGCATGCCAGAGCCTGTAAGGCACAGGCTTCACTTTATAGCCCTAAATCCTGCTGGTTGGTTTCCTTTAGTATTCTTCACAATGTATTTTTGTTATTTTTGAGTAGTTTGGTTATTATAACTTTAACGGATGAAAGTAGAGAATTGAGATGGGAAAAGTACTTTTTTTAATTTAATGGTATAATAATTCTGTACACACACTTTCTCCTAAAAAAGATAAAACTTCACTTTTACTTTCCAAGCTTAAAGTTTATTAATCTTTTTGATTGAATAAAAGATCTGTAGTTGTTCAATAATACAATTAATCATCAAAGTTACAAATTACCTAATTGTGCACTCCATGTATAGAAGTAAAATCTACAAAAATTTTGAAGTATCATTAATTATCATTTAAGAAATTAATCAGCACAGGATTTTGAATGGGCCTAACAATATGATGATGAAAGTCAGAATTTGACACTAAGCCTTATGCCAACAAAAGCTACCTGTACACCGTTATGTCATGGTGTTCAGTTGGCCTTCACCCAGACTGTGCATGCTGTAATGATGGTGCACAATACAGCACATAATAGGATGGACCATCAACTGCTGGAGATTTTATTCCTGATGTTACAGAAAATAATAATGACTGGTATAGATGTCATTTAAGGATTCCAGTCCATCTTTCTAGATTTGTCACTTAAAGCGATGCCTCTTGGCTTACAGCCCGTGTAATGTCCTTTTCCGAGCTCTGGACCTGCACTACATTAGCTTTTAATGGGATGCTGAGATCCTGAGCATTCCCATCCCAACCTCATCCTATACATAATAGTGTCGAAACAGCTCCTTGGATAACTATGGATGGAAATTCACATTTTCCAGTGGATCATAAATATTAATTTTCAGGCCGCGAAGCGAGTGAGCTGTAGATTTAAAGGCACAGCTCAGTGCCTGCTTCATTCATTTTTAAAGAAAGCACAAGACAACCTTGTTTACTGAAATGAAACGGCTTCAATGTAATGTGACAGCTATTTAGAGGCGATTCCTACTCCAGGGAGTCCATGAGACTGTCTCGCAACACATGATATAATTACACTTTATTTCATCTACTGTGGGATTGTGATTATGTTTATATGACTCTCCTGTTCTGCTGAGATCTGACCCTGGGGACGATTCTGGCTTCATCTACATTTATTTTTTTAATATTTACTCCCAATTAAGAAGACACAATTAGAAAAAAAACCCATGCACATTAAATAAGTTGTGCAAAACTGTTGATTTTGGTGGCATCGGCCTAACATTCAATATACATTGGGGCCTCCCTATTCTTCACCAACATTACAAACACTGAGAGAATTGACCTGCTACACATTAAAAAATACTGCACTTTTCTAATTCATTCAGGAAGAAGAAAGCTGTGCAGGAGTGAAATGAAATTTAATATGTATAAATCCTCTTATCTTTTTTCAATACTCATTCAAAATATGGCTAAATGGAAAATACTTTGTTCTACAACATGATCTTAGTAAAGATTGAGTAATTACTAAGTAGAGTTGCTTATTGTCTTGGTCACTCCAACCATTGTGGAGTCATTGTGGTCTCTAGTAATCACCTTGCACTACAGGAATACATGGAGCATCCCCTAATTATCATCATAGGCTGCAGCCATCATCTTGTATAACCCCTGATAATGATTGGTTGATAACTATCAGGTTGTATTGTGACTGGCTCTGTAATGATTTTTCTCATACCCCTCCTACTTGTACATCCTACTGTAATTTTACTGTAAGAAACTGTCCCAATATCAGGGCTGTGGAGTCTGTAAGCCAAACCTCCTAATCCAACTGCTCAGTTTCCCTGAATCCAACCCCAACTCCGACTCAGTCAAAATGGACTTTAACTCAACGACTGTGATTCCACAGCCTTGGTGTGCAGTCAGTAAACCGAACCTCTGACTTCTCAATTTCCCTGACTCCAATTCCTTAGTTTCCCTGAATCCAACTCCACCAAAATGGACACCGACTTCGCAATTCCGAGTTCTCAGCCCTGGTGTCCAGTCGGTAAGCCAAATCCCGGACTCTGACTGAGACTCCTCAATTTCTGTGAATCCAACTCTTACTCCACCAAAATGGACACCTACACTGTACGACTTCGACTCCGCAGCCCTGGTGTCCAGTCGGTAAGCCAAACCCCGGACTCTGACTGAGACTCCTCAATTTCTGTGAATCCAACTCTTACTCCACCAAAATGGACACCTAGACTCCATGACTCCGACTCCACAGCCTTGCTCAACATAATGGAGGCAGTTCTGCTCTATCCTTCATTAGAGCTCTTGTAGCTACACTAAAACTTCATTAATTTATAGGCAGAGTTGTTACGTCATACCTGGATGACTGAGAAGTTATTCCTTGTCAATGAGAGTTCTGAAATCTTAGAGCTTTTGCTGGTACTGTAAAAAACAGAATTTTATTTGCATTAAAAAATGCTACAAAAAAACACAGCATGAGAGCAAAGCCTTAAAATTGCTTCAGGAAATGAGGTGTTCGCCTTAAAAAAACTCAGTGGGAACATAAAATGTCCTTATATGCAACACCTGATCGATCTAGGAGACGTACCTGTTTTCAGATTTTCTTTAATATACAATGTGTTTTGTGCCATGCAATAAGAAGCCGGTCAGGGCACTCACCACCTTGGCACTGGTTCATATTAGAGAAATATGCCTTTGAAGTTGTGAACTCTGATCATAGCCGGTAACAATTCTGAATGTTATTTTCCTAACTCTTAACATGTGAAAGTGTAAATAGCCGTCACCCAGAACGAGTATCACAATATGTATTCTATATGTGGACTCAGGTCTGAGGGTGTATTCTCCTGCCTCAGTATATTGTGTGCCGTATGGACGGTGCCGACGGTTGTAGTGCAATCTGTTAGCGCATTACTATGAACAATGTGTCTGAATCATTTAGCAGACTATTCTTAGAGCCGTGAAGACTTTTTTTTCCCACTTTCTAGGACTTAATTTTAATTGTGGCATATTGTAATAAAAGCACTAAATATTTTATAACGTGTTTATTAGCACCAAGATCACTGGAAATATAATTAGCGTATAAGAGATGCAAATGCTTTTTTTCTCTTTTTTTTTTTTTTATTGCTTCCTATTATCACAAGTGAATTATGAGTCTAATGTGATTTGGACAATTAAAGAGTCCCTGCCAGGCAACCATGTCTATTGTGTGGGTTGTATCTACTTCATTAATGGTGTTGCAGGTTAAAGGCTTCTGCACAGTGTCTATGGATGGGATGCTACACTCGGCTAGTTTTACATCTGTTTTTGCTGCGCTTCATCTACCATATTAATATTTTGCAGAGTATTAATTAAAGATGCCCCCCATGCACGCACGTGTTCCCTGTGCAAAGTGTCTAAATATGTCATCTTCACAGGGGGGGGTGACACGTTCTGTTTGCCACATGTAGGATGGTAAATAATTACAAATATGAGAATACTAATAAGCCATCCGATCTCAATGATGCACGACACAACAATTGGCTTGTGATATGTACTAGAAAAATTATTCCAGTGTCCTAGTCTAAGGATTAAAAATTAGCTCTGTTAAAGATCCTGCTTTCTTATACTATGATTTCCTAGACCCCTTTCGCATCAGCGGTAATCGCATAACGGCCGCACTTGCGGTTCACTTGCGGCAAGCCTCATGCAATGTCTATGGGGCTTACAGCAAGTGCTGTTTCGGCACTTGCGGCCGCAGCTGATCCGTGGTTTTTTCGCAGCCGCATCTGCGGCAAGTGCCGAAACCGTAACTATACCGCACTTGCGCAAGCCCCATAGACATTGCATGGGCTTGACCGCAAGTGCGGCCGTTATGCGGTAACCGCGGCAGTTGCGTTTTTTTCACCGCAACTGCCGCGATCAGCGATTACCGCTGATGTGAAAGGGGCCTAAGAAAGAAGTTAAGATTACGGCAACATATTTTTTATGAAGCACCACTCCAATGTTTTTTTTTTCACCACTGAAGTGGCGCTTTAAATGTAACCCCCCTCCCCCAGTCATATACTCACCTTCCAAAGTCTTCACCTTTTACCAATGATTTTCCCGTCTCGCAGCACCATCTTGTGCCTGTAACTTCTCACTGACCGGAAGTCGGAAGTTACGTCACAGGAGCTCAGTGTATCTCTAGAACAAGACTTTCCTCATAGACTCCATTGTATTGCATGAAACACTGGAGCTGTCGGCATATCACACATCGCTGTAGACCGACTGATGTGCCACTGGATAAAGTGAAGCTGCCGGAAGGTGAGTATCGCATAGGGTGCAGGGGACTGAGACTCAAACCACCAGTACAGCAGTACAATAAAGAAACAGCTGGAGTGGTGCTTTAAGCATGTGGTTTCTAGGCAGACAATTCCTCATTGCCATGGCCAATAAAAGGAGTTGTTCCATTAGAAGTGTCTCTGTCCATATGGCCTACTTGGAACCAACCCCATTGCTAACAAGCAGTGACTTGTGCAGGTCGTTCATGTGACTGGCCGTTCATGTATTGTATAGACGACAATGTATTTGAACAATCAAATCTTGTATTTTATTTCCCCTGTAGAGGGATCTTGCTGGGCACATTGGCAATTGGGAAATGTATAAAAAGTCTTTGGCTAAGGCTCGTTTCACACTGCCGTTTTCTGGCATCTGTGTGAATCTGGCCTAAACTGGATGCACCTGCATACGTTCTCGGCCCCATTGACTTTCACTAGAGCTGGAGATACTTGCGGGTGCATCCGGTTCTGTACGGTTTGCAGTGGATCCGTGTGAATGCAGTTGTCCACAGATTTTTCTGGGAGACAAAATCTGCATCTTGTTGTGATTTTGTCTCCTTGAAAAAAAAACATGAACACCCGGATCCAGGACAGCACGGGTGAAATCTGAATGGGGCTGTATGAGACACAGATTCATCCTGACTCCAGATTCCAGTGAATCCTTATTTCCAGACCGTGTTCTATTAACTGCACATGCACAGAACCTTACACCAGATTCCTGTTAGATATGCTACTGCACGTTGTTTGGGTGCATCCAGTTTCATCATTGCGGGGGAATCCGGGGGCATGCATGCTTTTCCTGAATGCCCCCGGATTCCAAAATACGCTTGTGTGAAACCAGCCTAAGTGCACACGCTCAGTATTTGCGGCAGTCTTCTACAGCAAAAGCCACAGTGTTGGCAGGAAAAACGCAGCATAAAATAAATGCGGTTTTAATGCGTTTTACAAGTGGGGTTTTTTCCCAATCATTTAAAAGAGTGAAAAATGCAAAACTAAGGCTGGCTTCAGACTTGCGGACCCTCCGCAGCGTCCTGCAGAGGAGATCCGCAAGCTGAACACAGCCCCTATGTTTATAATGAGAACGCACGGTGCTGCGCAGGTCTGCGCATGACCGTGTGCTCTCATTCACTGCAATATGTGATTTGTATGCAGACGGATGCCCGCGCACAAATCACACACAATCACACACTCTTGTCCGCACCAGGAACGCGACCATGTCGCAGTCCTGGTGCTGACGAGTGTGTGTGATTTGTGCGCGGGCATCTGCCTGCGTACAAATCACATATTCAGTGAATGGGAGCGCACGGTCATGCGCAGACCTGCGCAGCACCGTGCGTTCCCATTATAAAGATAGGGGCTGGCGGTGGCTGCGGTCAGCTTGCGGAACCCCTCCGCAGGACGCTGCAGAGGGGTCCACAAGTGTGAAGGCAGCCTAAAGAAAGAATCAACATACTGCAGCTTTTAGTGTTCAGATCGGCAGTGAAAAAAATGGCCAGCATCTGTTTGGGATTTCAGAAATCTCTCTTACTTGGCTTGTACTGTAAACCGCTTCTTTTTTTGTGTAAAAACGCACGTGAACAAATACCGCCTGCACAGCGCATGAACAAGCCTTGAAATGGTTTTGTTTTTCTCAGTGAATGGCGACATTCTTGTTTATATCCAGAGGCTGAATGACCCTGTCTATACCCGTGCTATTCCATAATATTGCCCATGTTTATAAGTCCATCTACCACTATTCATACCCAGCAGACTGGCAGTATTGGTCATTGATTGTGAACCTGATACCTGAAGAAGGTTTTCCTTTCTTTGTTGACCTTTTTGGGTAGTAGAAATGAAGAGACTTAGGGGTTCTTAACACACAATGATATTGCTAGCGACATCACTGCAACGTCACAGGTTTTGTGATGTAACAGCGACCTCGCTATGTGTGACACATAGCAGCGATCAGGCCCCGCTGTGAGATCGCTGATGGTTACAAATCGTTCTGGACCATTTTTAGGTCGTTGCGCTCCCGCTGGGCAGCATGCATCGCTGTGTTTGACAGGGACAACGACCAACGATCTCAATACTACGCCCGAGAGTGACAGATCTCAACACTACGCCCGAGAGTGACAGATCTCAAACTACGCCTCGATCGAGTGACGGATCTCAATACCTACGCCCGAGAGTGACAGATCTCAATACTACGCCGAGAGTGACAGATCTCAATACCTACGCCCGAGAGTGACAGATCTCAATACTACGCCCGAGAGTAACAGGGTCCCAATGACTGCCGTATCGTTGCTGCATCGTTGGTGAGATCTGACTGGTTTGACATCTCACCAGCGACCACGTAGCGACACACCAGCGATCCCGGCCAGGTCAAGTCGTGATCGCTGGAAAGTTGCAGTGTGTAAAAGGGCCCTTAACTAAAAAAATACTCCATTGTGTTAGTATGTCACACAAAGGAAAGTAAAGATGTAGAAATTCTGTGGCGAGGGTACATGTAGTGTGTTCTGTTACTGGAAGCAAAACACTATTGAAATGCGTTAGGACAAATACAGTCGAGATCTAGGTCCTTGTATCCACAGTCACTATGCTCAGCCCGATGTATCCCATATCGAGGATGATAATAGAAAAATAAGAATTCATAGTTATATCAATAGAAAATGTAGTGTCTCAAAATACAGCACATTTCGGGGCTTTTTTTTTCCTGTTTATTTTAGACCCAAAACGCATGATTTTCAGAAGGTATATTTTCTAGTCATTCCGTGATGAAGATCACTCATTTTTCCGGCTATAGTTGTCTTTAGTCTGAGTTTGATTTTCACCTCTGGTTAAAGTCTCTAGTATCTCTCTGCAAACTTCATCACATAACATTTCTGTTATCTTTTTTGGCTATGGGAAAACCTAAAATATTGTGTGCTTTGCCACATAATGCATTCAGGAGCCCATTGAGAAGATGGCTTCTTCTGGACTGTTATGTATGTGCACAATGTGATTACAGAGCTTTGGTCTTTTGAAGATTAATATCAACAAGTATGCGAGCGATGGAAGCATTGATGTCGAACAATACACCTATAACACTCATAAATAACACTCTCCAGAGACCCCGTAAGATATGAGCCGCTGCGCCATTGATTTGGTGTTGTACCACATGTGTTTTACAGCTTTATTGCTCTGGGAAAGCCGTTTATGGATTCCATACTTTACATTGTTTTATTAGCCTGTGATAGGAAAGCTTTGCAGTCTATCTTCAATGTATAGAACATATATATCATCCTACTTGCCACCAATACTATGGGAAAACCCATAAAGAGTACCAGTGAATAGTATATACACACTATTAGGTAAAGTTACATCAATCATTGCTTCTTTTACAAGTGTCAACCCTGGAACTGGACCTGGGTTCTGAGAATCTTTTTTGCTCAACTTGAATGTACATATCTCCTTACTCTCACATTAATGTAACATATAGACTTTGAAAACAAATCACGTTCTGCCGTGTTTATATGTGTCTGTACTTCAATTATATTCATGGACTAAAGGAAATATACACACAGCGCCAGCATCTGTGTGTAGGTTCTCCGTAAGGCCCCTGGACAATCATGGAGATGTATGAATGCATATACTTGCAGAACCTTGGCCATGCTCCTGGCTGATGGAAGAAAATATTGCAAACGTCCTACTACCTATGACCTCCCCCAATGCTTCTTCTGATTAAGTAGCACAACACACGTCTTCATAGCGCTCTGCTATTTTGAAGAGGAACCGGAAATATTGAAAGCCATAAGAGGCCCACCATGGACTGTTTTGGTGGCACTGGGCTAGTTTCCTGAGAGTGTTTTAGCTCAACTCTAGCGTACATATTTACGTAACCTCTTCATGACCCGGGAATTTTTCGTTTTTCATTTTACGTTTTTTGCTCCCCTGCTTCCAAGAGCCATACCTTTTTTAGTTTTCCGGCAATATAGACATACGATGGCTTGTTTTTTACAGGACGAGTTGTACTTTCAGGTGCAATAATTTATTTTACCATATAGTGTACAGGGAAATTGCAGAAAAATTCCAAGTGCAGTGAAATTGCAAAAAAAAGTGTGATTACATGTTTGTTTTGGGTGTTTTAGTTGCCATGTTCACTATATGGTAAAACCGACATGACGGTGTGATGCTTAGGTTGGTACGAGTTCGTAGATACCAAACATGTATACCTTTACTGGTATCTAAGTGGCGAAAAAAGAAGTTTGAAAAAAAAAATCACACTTTTGCTCCATGTTCTGCGACCCATAGCGTCCTCATTTTTCGGGGTCTTGGGCTGTGTGAGTTTATTTTTTGCGTTTTGAGCTGATTTTTGTAATGATACAATTTTTGGGTGGATGCGCTGTTTTGATAACCCGTTATTGCGTTTTATAGCAATGTTGCGGCGACCAAAATAAACGTAATTTTGGCATTTTTACCTTTTTTTCCGTTACTCCATTTACGGCTCTCATTAATGTATTTTATATCTTAGTAGATCGGGCGATTCTGACCGCGGCGATACCAAATGTGTATTTTATTTACTTTTTAATGCTTTTATTGTGAATGGGGGAAAAGGCGGGTGATTTGAACTTTAATGGGTTTTTTTTTTTCATGTTTGTTAAAACTTTATTCATTGATTCGTATTTTTACACGGCCCCATAGAGAGGCACACTGCTGCACCATCCAATCGCTTCTGACAGATACCTAGATGGTGAGCGGTTGGCAGCGCTTGCCAACCACTCACCGGAAGTTCTCCGTGACAGCTTCTGGGGTCAAGCCAGGACCCCGGGCTGTCACGTGGGCGCCGGACATCTCGTGATACTATCGCGGTATCTCTGTTGCAAGCGGCACCTTTGGATCCTACTCTCAGTGATTGACAACAGGATCCAAAGGCTTAATGGCACCGATCGGATCTGATCGGTGCTCTTAGCCCGACATCTCAGCTGAGATGCCGGGTGTTTGATGTGAGCTCCACGCCGGAGCTCACATCAAACACCGGGACACGACCCATGAGAATGTACAATGTCATGGGTCGTGAAGGGGTTAATATCACAGTAATGTAATATATAAGCTTGGATAACAAATCATGTTCTGCCACTTATCTGTCTCCACATTTGATCAACTGCCATTAAAGTAGCTTAGGATTCCTCTCCTCAGAAGGAAGATATTTTTTTTTTCGGTTCTGGAGGGTATGAAGCAGCAGGACTTGAGGTAGGTGGATGGAGCGGTCACTTGAACAGCTGAACAGCTGCTTTTTCCAGTGTAAATATAGGTGACTTTTAGCCATCCACTTAGAGTATAAGATCTCCTGTCAAACTCCTCACTAGTGATGATTAAAGGGAACCAACCACCCCCAATGACCCCCCCGGACTATTAATATCAGTCCCTACACACAGCACATACATGTGCTGCACTGCTTTTTGCTAAATAAACTGGTTTTTGAAACTAAAGATAATGATTTTTAAAGTTTAAACCGAAACGACGGTTGGGCGGTACTTATCTGTGGCAAACGACGAGATCTGATGCCAATCATCTTCCCTGTCTCCCCTCGCCGCAGTTATGGACAGCCCTTTGTGCAGCGTCACAGCCCTGTGCACGGGCTCGCATGCCCGTGCACACGTCATCATCTGCAGCCGGGAAGCGAGCGCGCGCTCTGACTTCCTGCGCTCGGCTGTGGAAGACAGAGCGCGCGCTCGCTTCCCGGCTGCAGATGATGACGTGTGCACGGGCATGCGAGCCCGTGCACAGGGCTGTGACGCTGCACAAAGGGCTGTCCATAACTGCGGCGAGGGGAGACAGGGAAGATGATTGGCATCAGATCTCGTCGGTTTCCACAGATAAGTACCGCCCAACCGTCGTTTCGGTTTAAACTTTAAAAATCATTATCTTTAGTTTCAAAAACCAGTTTATTTAGCAAAAATCAGTGCAGCACATGTATGTGCTGTGTGTAGGGACTGATATTAATAGTCCGGGGGGGTCATTGGGGGTGGTTGGTTCCCTTTAAGCACTACCATGCTCGGGTGCTCGGTATTCGTAACAAGAGGTTAATGCTTGGATGAGTGATATTAGAGTACTAAAATATGATGGAAATAAATGGGGATCTCGAGCATTTATCTGGAAGACCTTCTCTAAAGGGGTAATTATAGAAGAAT
Source organism: Allobates femoralis (assembly GCA_033576535.1). Taxonomy (NCBI): domain Eukaryota; kingdom Metazoa; phylum Chordata; class Amphibia; order Anura; family Aromobatidae; genus Allobates; species Allobates femoralis. Next base: position 523,053,320 of record JARQOC010000005.1, read on the forward strand.
TATATAGTTAGAAGTTGTGATTACGTAGAATAAAAAGATCTCTTGAAAAATCTGGGTAAGAAACCCTCTTGCTACCATTACATCCAGCTTTTTAAGTCTTTTATATATTATAAAATGGGTTAACATATAGCTTTATAACAAGTCAGGTTTTCCTGTTATCAATTTATGAAAAATTAATGGAAACTTTTTTCGAGAACCGTAAGTAATAAACATTACTAAAAGGCAAGTCAATGGAATTAAACGATCTTCCCATAACCTAGATTAAGACACCTCATAATATTAAGTTTGTTTAGATACAGTAACTAAAAGGGGTTTGGTCCACTTTGGACATTCTCCTTTATTAGAAGTTATCCCCTCTAAAATAAGAGGATCACATGGTGTCCCACCATTAGAACTCCCAAATCTCATATATAAACCATAGAGGAACACAGCAACACATTTTTTTACTCCACTGTCATGCTCCCACAGGAGAAATAAAGTATTGCATACATTAAAATTAAAGGGATGCCCCTATTATGCATAAACATCCTGAGACCTCCAGTGCTAGAGACTTTGTAATCACTCTAAACCAAGCATTTTTAAACTTGATATTTAAGGAGTAAAGAGAGGTCTCTACAGTGACTGAAAGGAACTTTGAAGACCTATCTCTTGAAGAAGCCATTTTGATGTTTGACTTGCCATATAAAAAATAAAGATTGTACTAAAACATGATTTAGGCACTAGTACTTGCTTATTAATTATTTTTTACTCATTAGTTACAAGCCTTTATTCTTCTCCATACATAGTTATCTCCTGTGTCTGCTTCTTGGAGCAGTTTATTTTAAGTGACGGTTCTGAGACTACAAATCACATCAAACGTATAGATAAATGTCATCCCAAATCCCCTTAAATTTACTGAAGCCATTTCCTTTCAAAACTAATCCTTGATTAATGTAAGTGTTTTTGTCCTTTTCTTTTGTTTAGACCTTCTCTCTGTCAGATATGAGCCATTTATGACTCGCACCTTTCTCACATTGTCTTATTAAAACATTGGTCGTAGTCAAGTGATATTTTCATGTTGGCATTTCTAAAAAACGTCATGCAACTGCCAACATGTAAGATCATGGAAAATACCACCAGACTCTTGACATTTCATATACCAATTTTCTGCCACATTTTATAAATTCTCTTGATGCATTGATCAATTTTGTGACACTTATTTGGCTTTTTATTGAGTTATGACTTTAACGTGGAGTTGCGGATGTGCAGACCATAACTATGAAACGGCTGTCAACTAGGAAAGTAGGGGGCGTGGCCTAGCCTGCAATGTAAGCAGACGCGTGTGGCCTGGTCTCTCCCGCCGACACACACTGCAGAAGCCGCCACAGAGTTGCTAATTACTCCGGGAACGGACCAACACGTCCACGGAGTCTCCTGCATATCAGCCTGGAGTCACAGGAGGGTGAGATGACCCGCACAAGGCAGCGGGAAGTCGGCGCCGGCAAGCCCTGTAAGAGCCAAGATGGCGCTGAGGCGCGGGAGGAGGCAGCGCGGGCGAACGCTGCATATGCCAGGAAACTGAGTGCTGCAGCTCGCCTGGAGAAATTTGCAAGAAGAGAGGTAGGGGAGAGCAGCACCGGAGGCATGGAGGGAGACCCTGGCTGTGAAGAGGAGGTGGAGGTGCAGGACTCAGCTGTACAGGTACAAATGACTGTGGATCCATTTCAGGGGGGACAGCATGGGGAACTGCAGCATAATGAGGACACTGTGCAAGGGGAACCCTCATTGCGTGATATATTTGCAGTGGTGTCTTATTGCAAACAAAGCCTCACCACTTTGACTCTGCAAGTATCAGGAATTTCTGCTGAGATTACCAACATTAAAGCAGCAATGCAAAAGGCTGAGGTGCGCACGGGGGAGGTGGAGGAGCGTGTAAGCACAGCAGAGGACAGTATTGTGACCATACAAGCAGCCCAGTCAAAATTTGATAAGCAAATTATTGAAGTTATGGCAAAAAATGACGATCTTGAGAATAGATCGCGCCGGAATAATATCAAGATAGTTGGAGTTCCAGAAAAGGCGGAGGGAGCTAACCCGACAGAATTCATTGAAAATTGGCTTTTGACTAAGTTTGGAGCGAATAATCTCTCTAAAGTCTTTGTGGTGGAGAGAGCTCACAGGATTCCACTCAGACCCCAACCTCCTGGTGCTGCCCCCCGGGCCATGCTGGCCAAATTGCTTAACTACAGGGACAGAGATACGATCCTTCGTATGGCCAGGAACATTAAAGATCTGACAATAGACGGACAGCATATTTCCTTCTACTCGGATTATTCCCCGACGGTACAGAAATTGCGCATGAAATTCTCGGAGGTAAAGAGGAGATTGAGAGACATGGGCCTGAAGTATTCCATGATGTACCCAGCCAAACTTAGACTAGTGGCGCTGGGCAAGATTCACTTTCTGCAATCCCCGGAGGAGGCTATGGACTGGATTGAGAAGAACGGAAGAAGAGTCCGAGAATTTAAGGACAGCTGAACGCTGACTGGAACAGTCCCTTTATGCTTTTTTGGTATTTTTCTTTTTTAATTGCAGGTCCTATGGGATAATGGAGATATAGCTGGACTGACGGCGGCGACTGCAATATGGAAATGTGATATTTTTCTTTGATTATTATCTAGTATTTTTATGTACGTATATTTACTTAAGGCGGGAGAGGCCTTTGGTTGAGACAACTGTTATTATTTTGATAGACGTGGCAGAGCGACTGTTTTGCTGGTGTATAGGCGAATATTCACCCACTCTCTGCTAAAGAGAGGTAGATAACGGAAGGGGTGGAGAAGTGGAAAGGAGAAGGAGAGAAGTTTATTATTATTGTTATATGTTTGCGGTGGGGGAGGGGGATTACATGGAATGGGTTTGGGGGGTGGGAGGGGTGGGGGGGGATCAGGAGAGACAGCGTGCCACTATTTTGAGAATACGAAATTGCATGGGAATGTCTAACTGGATACGAAATGGCTGAGAAAATTAAAGTCCTTAGCTGGAATGTAAGAGGTTTGGCGGACCGGGGTAGACGAGCAGCTATCTTACAGAATGTTATGTCTTTTAAACCGTCTATAATTTGCCTTATGGAAACTCACCTATTAAAAGGGAAAACTGGTGTTTTGGCTAGAAGGTGGATTCAGAAAGGGTACCATGCCACCTACTCTGCATATTCAAGGGGGGTCTCAATATTGATACATGCTACAGTTCCATTTGAGGAAGTAGAGGCTAAAATAGATAAGGATGGCCAATATATATTTCTTGTTTGTAAGATATTTGGGAAGTTACTTTGTGTGGCGGCGGTCTATTTTCCACCGCCATACAATGGAGGGAAATTACTGGAGATCATTGACTTGACCAGACACTGGCCCGGAGTTCCCATCTTATTTATTGGGGATTTTAACAACGTCATGAATCTGAAGTGGGATAGGACGGGCAGGCCACATGGTAGATTTGAAAAGGATGAAGATACACAATTTGCTAAGTTTATGGGAGAAATGGGCCTGATAGACTTGTGGAGAGTGAGAAATGCTGGGATAAAATTATACTCTTGTTATTCCTCCTCTCACAACTCTATGTCTCGGATAGACATGGCTTTTGGAAACAAGCTGCTAGACTCTAGGATGACGACGATTATGTACTTGCCACGTGTAATATCTGATCATAAACCCCTGACAGTGGAACTACAAATGGGAATGAAGGGTACCGGACTGGGTAAAGAGTGGAAGGTGCACCCTGCTTGGTTGGAGAATTTAGATATGCAGACAATAGCGGAGGAAGTGGAAGAGTTCTTCCAGAACAATGAGGGGAGCGCAGGGACAGATATGGTTTGGGATGCTGCAAAAGCGTATATTAGGGGGCTCTTGATAAGGGACATATCCAGACGCAAAACTCAAAATAGAGAGGAAGAGGCTGAGAAATTGGAGGCTTTGAGGAGGGCAGAGGAACGATTGGCGATAGAACCCACTGCCGAGATGCAGCAGTCAATGAAAATCGCACAAGAAGAGGTAGACAAAATGTTTATGGCCAATGCTGCTAGGAGAGTAGAATTTCAAAAAGCAGCTTTTTATGAAGAAGGAGAGAAAGTGGGACATCTACTATCCACTATAGCGGCAGCACAAAGGAAGTCAAGCTATGTCTATGGGCTGTATTGTTCTGACGGGAGACTGATGACGGACTCGACCGGGATCCTGCGGGTGTTTGAGGAGTACTACCATGAACTTTACACATCTAAATTGGGGGTCTCTGGGGAGATAATTGACAGATTTTTGGGGGAAACCATGCTGCCCAGACTTAGTGAAACAGATCGAGACACTTTGGAGGGACCACTAACATTGGAGGAATTGGAAGTAGCTATGGCTTCTATGAATAATAATAGAGCACCTGGGGCGGACGGATTACCAATAGAAATCTACAAACATTTTGGGGAGGTATTGTTGCCCAAACTGAGAGATGTCTTGTTGTCAGCATTGGAACGAGGACAGTTGCCAACATCTATGAGAGAAGCAACCATAGTGGTGATACCGAAAGAAAATAAAGATCCCACATCACCAGAGTCATACAGGCCCATATCCCTACTGTCGACAGACGTCAAGTTGTTGGCTAAAGTACTGTCGAACCGTCTGACCGGGGTGATCGCGAAAGTTATACACCCGGACCAGACCGGGTTTATGCCAGACAGATCAACGGCCATTAACTTGAGACGGTTGTTCTTAAATGTTCAAATGAAGGCAGATAATTCTGGACATAGAGTAGTGGCGTCTTTAGACGCACATAAAGCCTTTGACAGTGTGGAGTGGGAATATCTTTGGCGAGTTTTACAGCATATGGGCTTCGGTCCGGTTTTTATAGCATGGGTGCGGCTGCTTTACTCCTCCCCGATGGCTCGGATTAGGGTAAACGGAGAGAGGTCTAATACATTTAGTCTATCAAGAGGCACTAGACAAGGTTGCCCCCTCTCTCCGTTGTTATTTGCCCTCGCCATGGAACCGCTTGCGGCAACATTCCGGCAGACAGACAAAATACATGGATTCCGATACGGTTCGGTGGAGGAGAGGATAGCCCTTTATGCTGACGACATATTACTGTTTTTACAGGACTCCGGGGAGTCATTGACTAATGCCATAGACATCATTGATAGATTTGGACAACTATCTGGACTGCGGATAAATTGGGAGAAATCATGCCTGATGGCGGTGGACAATGAGGTGGGTCCAGAGAGGGACGAGACGGCCCATACGCAATTAAAGACGGTAGAAGTGTTCAAATACCTAGGTATTAAGATAGCGATACCAGTTACAGAATATCTGACTCTTAACATACAGCCCATGATAGGACACTTGAAAGAAAAGGCGATGACATGGAGGAAGCTGCGCCTCTCGGCGGTGGGTCGCGCCAATTTAATTAAAATGGTATTAATGCCAAAGCTGCTTTATGTATTACATAACTCTCCAATATGGATTCCCCAATCAATATTTCAGCGCTTAAACGCGATATTTAGAGATCTAGTATGGGGAGGTGGGCAGCCGAGAATAAAATTAGAGACCCTACAAAGACCCAAGGAGGAAGGGGGGATTGCCTTACCTAACCCATTGTTATATTTCCTAGCAGCACAATCTCAACATATAAGGGGATGGGCAGAGAGGGCAAGTAAGGACTCATTGCAAGCAATACTTGAAATATATATTTATAGGAGACCTCTGGTGCAGGGATTAGAGATGGGTCTATTTGGAAGAGGTGGAAAGATGTACCCGACTTTTGGTCTCTTGCACAAGTTGTGGGAGAGGGTGAAGAAAATTAGAGGGATTACCGGGATGACGGAATATACACCTGTCTGGGGCAATGAGCATTTAAGTGAATTCCATAAACTTGGGGAATTGAAGGATTGGATACAAAAAGGAATAGTGTACCTTCATCAGCTGGTTGACCGTAATGGTATCAAATCTTTTGATCGTCTAAAATCGGAATTCCAGCTGACTGATAAAAATGGGTTTCAATATGTACAAATTCAACACGCCTACACCAATCAGAGGAGAGTGGGGGATCTGTGTGTATCGAGAGATATTGTCCTTGATTTTATTTGCATGGCGGGAAGAACAAAAGGAGTGATTTCTACGGTATATGCAGACCTTCTTCATACATTCCTGTTGAATTACCCTGTGATGGCAAGGGGAAAGTGGGAGGCGGAAGTGGGACCCATATCGGATGATAATTGGGAAACGGTATTGGAATACATCCCAAAACTGTCAGTTAGTGAACCAGGAAGAATGTCCCAGCTCCTACTCATTCATAGGGCATATAGATCTCCGGAATTTCTTTTCAAAATAGGGGTACGTACGAATTCGGATTGTCCGAGATGTAGATCAGAGGAAGCGGGAATCCTACATATGATCTGGGGATGCCCGAGACTCGCATCCTTTTGGATAGTAGTCCTTGCCTTGATAGAGGGGAAATATAAATGTGACATCCCGAGGGACCCGAGGGTGTGCGTTTTGGGGTATGTAGAAGAACTAGGGATAGACAGTATTGGGAAGATAGCTGTTGCCCGCCTTTTATATATAGCTAGAAAATTAATAGCTAAATATTGGATTAAAAAAGAGCCGCCCTCTAGACGAGAATTTATTAGACAAGTTGACTATGTAGTAAAACTGGAAGAAAGAATTTATTTTAAAAGAAAGAACACCAAGCTCCAGGAGAGACTTTGGGCGCCGTGGAAAGAATCGTAATATAGATACTAGTTGAATGTTTCATTTGGTATTGAATAAACGGGATTAGGTACGGATATTAGTTACTAATGAGAATAACCTTTCGTTAACATGCAATATGTAATGTATGTATATAATGCGGGAATCGCTGTCTGAATTGGGGGAGGGAAAGTGTTTCTGTTTTAATGGGATAAAAGGGAGGGGGGAGGGGAGATAAAGTAACGTTTGTGGAATATTATACAAAATGACAAAATGTTATATACATGAGCATTCTTTTTGTATGTTATTAATGTTTCTAATAAATAAATCTGATTTAAAAAAAAAAAAAAAAAAAACTAGGAAAGTAGGAAGGCCACTTTACATCTGAAGTTAAATTGACATGTTTTCTTTAGTAGGATCCCAGAGGTAGTTATTACATTTGATTTCATTGGGACTTGCAGACTACCACTTCACTCCAGCAATAGTGTGCGGGAAAGGGTTGTCTGAAAATGGGCATCATACTCATTAGAGGTTGGCCAATGTCAGGTCCAGTCCAGCACCTAATATATAAGCTTGTGTCGCAACTTTACCCCTATAAAAAGGGGCTAGGGAGAGAAAAAGAGAAACACAGAACCTCATAGCACAATAACATAAAGCTGGGTACACAACCACAGGCTAGTAGCTATGCCTGATGAAGACAGTCCAGTGTTGAAACATGTTGCATGAACTTTATACCTACTGTATAACTTTAGGCCTGTTTGTTTTTTTTTGTTTTTTTTTTTTATATCTATACTTTTGTTTAACCTTTTAACATTAAAATACTCATTTAGTCTACATTCTACTCATTTAGTCTATATCCTTGGGTGCTTCTGGTCTTCCCCAACCAAAAGCTCCCAAGGCTCAGTATTTTTATCCTGACTTTATATTCGCTCTCCTTTGATGTTGTGTCCAGAGTCTAATGTAAGGGCGCCTTAACATAGGCATTTTTTTAGTATCCAGCAGAGATCCGTCGCTTTTTAAAAAGCGGAATGCAAACCGGATCTGGTTTGTGCCCATAGAGTTTTGCATCCAGTTGCTGCCTGATCTGGCTTAAACCCTACATGCCTACTGAGCATGTGTGGTATTGTTACACATGTAAGGTCCAGGGACCGTAGCGAACACCTGAGTGACTTCACTGAGAAGTCAATGACTAAAGCATTATACTCCCCTTTCTCGGAGCTGTGGACACTTCAGAGTCCTCATTGGCTTCATGTAATATTCACTGCATTGGCTGATGAACAGCCAATCACAGATGCCCACTATGTGTGACAGCGTCATGCCAGCAACCAATCACAGATGCAATGGGTGGGGCACAACAGCCAACTGCAGACGCTGTCATAGAGACTGGGCGTCTGTGATTGGCTGTTCAGCAGGAAGTGCTGAGCGGGCCTGGAAGGCGACAGCAGCACTGAGACAGGTAAGTATAATGCTTTAATCAATGACTTCTCAGTGAAGTCCTTGTTCGGGGTCCATGCCTGAACACTCAGGTGTTGGGTACGGCTCCAAACCAGGCAAATCTGATCCAAACAATACCAGATGCATCTGGGTGAAACCGTACTGGTATTATAATGGAACTAGCAAATGGATCCAGTATGATACCTGTATGGATTCATCCGGTTTAAGGGAAAACCCCGTACGCAGTCGGATGCGGTTTTTGCGTGATCTCCGCCGGATACAAAAAACGCCCATGTGAAGGCACCTTCGGTAATTTTTTTATTTAACCACCTGAGAACACAAGCTCAACTAAGTTGGAAGACAGCAGGGATCCAGTCCATGGCTACCTTTTATAAGGATTGTGTCATCGGAAGAACCACCTATTGTTTAAATCAGGTTTTTATGTTAAAAATATTCCTCCTTAACACCTGTATTAAAAAGTTTAATAGTTTGAGTGCTGTGTCATGTGCCTTCTATTTTATCTATTGTGTTATATTGGTGTTTTCTGTCACTATAACCTGTCTCTAATGATAATGAGACTGCTGAAATGTCTTTTTTGACAAAACAGACTGTATAAGGTCTACTTGGCAGTGTAAGAACTGTAAGAGTCCTGTCATTTATTTTTATTTCCCAAGCTTACGAGGCCCATAGTGTCTAGGACTGACTCATATTGTTGACCTGAATGCTTTTTGAGCATGTGTGTCAACTTTTGAGGTTACTGTAAGGTAAATCTACCTAGCGATGTGTATATGGATAGCTGTGATGGTTTCACCGTTCAGGAATACACTCTTTATGTAGATGTAACAAACCTTGTATGTATGTTACCCATATTGCAGATAAGTCACTTTTTAATGTCTAAAGAACAAAAATACTATAATCATATTTAAATAGTTTGGCTTTTTTTTTAGGAAAAAATGTGTGAATAGATGAATTCTGCTTTTCTTTTTTTACAAATTCTACCTGTAAAATCAAATTAAACGTTCTTCATGATTCGTTCTAATTGTAAATTAAACTCTGTGAAAAGAAGAAACTGGGGAAAACTTTCCTGGATGTGACAGCCAGCATTTATCGTAATGTTGTATTGTATTTTCCATTTCACTTTGGTATCCCAATAGCTTTTAGCATCGAGTACATCAAAGCCTGTTTTATAAAAGCAGAAAACAAATTTAGCAAGATACACATAAAGCAGTCTTTTGATCTTACTATAATGTGTGCAAAAATCCTGTTATATGAGGAAATACCTCCAGAATATTGAACATGAAATGTGTTGGGATATAAGGGGGGGTGTTGTGTTGTAGTTAATAGCATGTGGCCGAGGTTCGGTAAACAGATGTTTTCCGCGTGTCATAGATCTTTCTAGATTTTTGATGATTTTTTTGTGCATAAAAGCAAAAATAAGTTGGAATTTTTTAAATTATGCTTCATATATTCCAAATAAGTTTACCTATTAGTTTCAGTTCCACTTTGTAAAAGCTGTTGTCTTTTCTGCCATGTCCATGTGAGTCCAGTATATACTTCCCTATGACATCTGCAATGGCCGTCTCCTATGAAGATACTTACAATGTTCCATATGTGATCCGTAGGCAGCATGTTGGCTCAATGGTTAGCACGGCAGCCGTGCAGCGCTGGGGTCCTGCCTTCAAATCCCACCAAGCACAATATCTGCAAGGGGTTGGCATGTTCTCCCCATGTTTGTGTGGGTTTCCTACAAGTACTCTGGTTTGCTCCCACACGCCAAAGACATACCGATAGGGAATTTGGATTGAAGCCCCAGGGCTGTGGAGTCAATCTATCTAACTCCGACTCGGACTCCAATTCCACCAAAATGGACCCCGACTTCACGACTCTGACGCCACAGCCCTTCTTGTCAAGTCATTAAGCCGAATCTCCAACTCTGACTCCTCAATTTCCCTGAATCCATCTCTACCACAATGGACACCGATCCCATGACTTTGACTCCATAGCCCTGGCAGTGAAGTCAGTAGGCCAAAACTGGGACTCTTCACTCCTCAATTTTCTCGAGTCTGGCTCCAACAAAATGGACACAGACTCCACAGCTCTGGTAAGCCCCAAAAGGGATAGGGATGATAATGTCTGTAAAGTGCTGTGGAAATTAATGCGCTAATATACAGTATAAATATGTCCATTTAATAGTAAGAACTTCTTGCATCTCAGCTTTTGGAAGTGTCGCTAGAGCTTGATTGTTAGACAATTTGCAATATCTGGGACACTGTGCTCGCCTGTGGGTCCTGGCAGATAGTGCAAACAGAAGCATCACTAATTCTTCTGCTTAAATGCAGCATATTAAGCATGAAAGCTGTATTAAATATGAATTAAATCCTTGTAAATCCCATCTGACATCTTATGGAACAAGAAAAATGAGCTGCACACTTCCAACAGGTGTTGAAACACCAACCCACCATTGTAATAAATCCCACCGTGCTGTTACACAGCTGCCAAAGAAGCCGCCACGGCAAGGGAACCTTGGATTGTGTAGCAGACCGTCCGTACATTAGTTGGACAGAAATTCATCTTAATCAAGTCTTTCTGTAAAGTACCACCAGGCATTAGCGAACATAATTTTTTTGTTTTTCTTATAATCACCCCTAAACTAGTTGTTTAAGGATCTTTGATGATGCCTTGAATATTTGATCTAACTATAAATCTTAAGTACTCATCTATGCATCTGTGATGTCCCCAGTCAATTGGTTGCTGGCAATTTACATGAGGATTTTTCATTAGCTGTGGAACAGTCATCACATAAATCCCTGCACTTAGTAGAACCATTTCATTCTCCATAACAAGGACTATGTTGTGGTCAGGGCCATGGAGTCGGTAAGTCAAACCACCGACTCAGACTCCTGAATTTCCCTGACTCCAACTCCGACTTCTTCGACTCCGACTCCTTCATACACGGCTAATTTTTAAGTGTTAAATTTATTGTAGTTCAATGGGAACATCAGGTTTTAATTATTATTATGACACAATAATCAAGATATTTGGATAGAACATAAAAATATTTCATAATAACAATATTCAGCACATTCTGCATTGAACGGACTGTACCCAATTTATTATATATTTTAGGAGTTGGTCCATTTTACACCGATTCCACCAAAATGGGCTCTGACTCTGCAACTTCAACTCCACAGTCCTGGTTGTGGTATAATGGACACAGATTTCTAAAAATTGTTGTCTACTTAAGAAAATTTCTCTTTCTAAAAATGTCTTTGCAAGATAATTAAATTAGGATGTTACTTGGACGTTCAGCGATCAGCTGAAATCTGTAAGAGAAACCAGTGGCAAGTGCTTACTTTCCCAGCAGCACTCCCACAGGTGAAATGAAGCATTACAGGATGCCAAATAAAAATGAATTAATGGCATAAAAAGACATCTTGTATCATTGCAATTACTATGTTTGATAATAGACAAGGCTATTGAAAATGGGACCAGCAAACATTTATTAATGGAAAATCCATGTTTTTTTTTAAAAACAGATTTTCTTAACCAGACAGCTCCTTTTAATCATAGGTGACATTGTCTCTCCTCTAACACATTTTTAGGACACTTACTAGTTTATGTAGAGTTCTGCACAAGCATTTGCAGAATCCTGGTCCAGCTGCCAAATCAGTAATACATGGCTGCGATGTCGCCAACAAGCGGCATACTACCATTTTCTTTATGTGCTCCCAAAATGTAGGATATAGTAGTGAAATTTTTTTAGTTTTTTTTTTTTTTTTTTTAAGAAATTGGTTGCTTAAGTTGCCCTCCTTACCAATCTTCTTTAGGGGTTTCCAAAACGTAGGGTATAGGAGTAAAGGTGGCGGCACATGTAGCAACCAAGGCTGTGATGTTGGAAGCGATGCGCGGGTGCGCGCTTGCTTCCGACATCGCAGCCTTGGTGTCACACGGCTGGATTTTGCCGGTGATGCGGCGGCAATGTGGGCGGAGCCCTCGTTCGCTGGGCTGGGATCAACCCAGCTAGCGATCCTCAGCAATGCTGCGGAATAGGCTGGATCGCCGCCAACATCGCTATTGCGGTGTCAGACGGCGCGATCCAGCCTAATCGCTGGTTGCAGATAGCCAGGTTTACATTCATCCTCGTAAACCTGTCAACCTGCGACCAGCGATATATCGCAGTTACGTCGTGCTGTCACACAGCACGACGCACTTGCGATATCGCTAGCAACATCGCTGAACACGTCATTTTCGGCGATGTCGCTAGCGATTTTGACACGTGTGACGGCCCCTTAAGGTTTGTTTGTTTTTTGTTTGCTTTAGTTGCCTTTCCTATTACAAATTCTATCTTTTCTTGTGCTTATAAAAATGAAAGCTACGCAGCGACTGTTATTCACCCGGTATAAAGCGAATTCTCTCCTGCAGCATTGTGTGTGAACCGCCTTGTAAGGTAACCTGTAACATTTCTGTTGCGTGCGGCCATTAAGTTCAGTGACCTCACTCACGGCTTTATCATTCCTCATCAATAGCCTCCATTGTCTGTGTTTATCACATTAGCTTTCAATATAGCTAAAATGGCAAGGTCAAAGCATGGCTACGTGAGGGATCTTTACCTCAGAACAGAGCTGAGGCGTAAAAGCCAAGATGTGGCCAAGCAGACAGAAGAGAGAAAGGCTGTTTATTATAAATGTAGAGTAGAGTTATCAAACTCTATCAGTTGATAATATATCTGTATCTCTGATTCTGAGAGCTTTGGTATTGCCAGGTGAACGGTTACAGTGTAAATGGGAGTTGTTGTTCTTTTGTGTACCGCTTAACCGCTGGAACCAGCGGGTTACCCTAAGGCTATGTGCTCACATAGAATTCTTTCCACGTTTTTGGAGCACAAACTGAGTGAAAACTCCTATGTTTTTCTACAGTTTTGAGATTTGGAGAGATTCTACTCCGCTTCTACTCCAAAAACTCCTAGTCAAATTCTGTGTGCGCACAACCTAAGATTAAGTCAAAAAATAGCGTCTACCAGTCAATATTTGGTGTAACCACCATTTGCTAGTCTGCCATCTGCCCTATACGGTGAAAACTGGGATTCATCCCTGAAGAGAACACTGAGTACGGGCTACAGACGGTTCTGACAGTTTGTGCAGAAATTCTTTGGTTATGCAAACTGATTGTTGCAGTAGCTGTCCAGGAGGCTTGTCTCAGGTGATCGTGGATGTGGAGGTCCTAGGCTTTATGGTTAAAGGTGGTCTTCGGTTGTGAGACCGATTGGATGTTTTGCCAAATTCTCTGAAACACCTTTGGAGACATGTAAAGATGTAGAGAAATGAACATTGAATCCGCGGACAACAGCTCTGGTGTACATTCCCGCAGACGGAATGCCAATTACATGCTCCTTCAAAACTTGTGGCATTGTGCTGTGTAATAAAATTGCAGTGGCTTTTTATTGTGGCCAGCCTAAGGCACACCTGTGCAATAATCATGCTGTTCAATCAGTGTTTTGATATGCCACACTTGTGAGATGGATGGATTATCGCATGTATGTGTATGTAGAGAGAGAGTGGTTGTGTGTGTATTGTGATATGGCAGCCAGCCATGGTGTGAATGGCTGGTATACATTGCACAGATGGGAGGTCTGATGCAATGTGAATGTTTCACTGAGTCTTGCAGCAGTAGATAAGAGTTAATGCAAGTATGTGTGTAGATGAGCGAACACACCTCTTCACCTGCTGGTGGATGGCTCTGCAGGTGGGAGTGTTCTTTCATATGAGCCAGATCTTGCAATGGAGCAGGATCTCTCTGATGCAGCCAGCTCTCGCTCTGGAGGTTACCTTTTCCAGGCATTAGTTTGCCCTGCTGTCTTCTGACAGTCTCTCCACTCAAAAGGGCTTGCTGCCAGGGGCGTAACTACAACAGGTGCAGGGGTTGCGATCGCACCCGGGCCCCAGAGCCTAGGGGGCCCCAAAAGTTCCTTTGGCCTATAGAAAAACACTATTGCTGTTAAAGATTTGTAATAATGGGGACCCCGTTCGACCTTTCAGATCGGGGCCCATGAGCTTCAAGTTACGCCACTGCTTGCTGCAACAGAGAGATCCTGCTCCAATGCAAGATCTGGCTCATATAACACTTATCTACTGCTGCAAGACACAGTGCAACATTCACATTGCATCAGACCTCCATCTGTACGATGTATACCAGCCATTAACACCGTGGCTGGCTGCCATATCACTATATATAAAAGTTTGATTTTGGTTTCATCTGACCAGAGCACCTTATTGTGGCTTGTCGCAAACTTCAAACGAGACTTTTTATGGGTATCTTTGAGAAATGGCTTTCTTCTTGCCACTCACCATAAAGGCCAGATTTGTGCAGTGTACGACTGATTGTTATCCTATGGACAGACTCTCCCACCTCAGCTGTAGATCTCTGCAATTCATCCAGAGTGATCATGGGCCTTTTGGCTGCATCTCTGATGAGTCGTCTTGTTCGAGATGAAAGTTTAGAGTGACGGCCGGGTCTTGGTAGATTTGCAGTGGTCTGATACTCCTTCCATTTCAATATGATCGCTTGCACAGTGCTCCTTGAGATGTTTAAAACTTGAGAAATCTTTTTGTATCCAAATGTGGCTTTAACCTTCGCCACAACAGTATCTCGGACCTGCCTGGTGTGTTCATTGGTCTTCATGATGCTCTCTGCACTTGAAACAGAGCCCTGAGACTATCACAGAGCAGGGGCATTTATACGGAGACTTGATTACACCCAGGTGGATTCCAACATTGGATCATTCAGAGATCCTCACTGAACTTCTGGAGTGAGTTTACTGCACTGAAGGTAAAGGGGCCGAATAATATTGCACGCCCCACTTTTCAGTTTTTTATTAGTTTAAAAAAGTTTAAAATATCCAATAAATTGCCTTTCACTTCACGATTGTGTCCCAATCTTTGAAGCCTGAAATTTGGCAAAAGGTTGAAAAGTTCAAGGGGGCCAAATACTTTCACAAGGCACTGTATATATGTGTATATATATATATATGTATGTGTATAATTTACATACATATGCGGTGTATATATCTAATTGTGTGTACTTCCTGTATTGATAAGCAATGCACAGGATACAATTACTTCTAAATAATATTTCAGCACATTTGCAATTTGATTTACAACTTTTTGGAATTAACTTGCAAGGAATAATAAGCTCAACAACCATAAGGAGGACAAAAGGAAGGTGAAATGTAGCGTTAATAATGTAGTTTCAATAACCTTAAAAGGTTCACCCGGCACTTTTAACCTCACATTCAGAATGCAGGCAGCCGCACTGAATCATAAAAATGTTTCTTTGCATTTGCAAATTATTTATCCGAGTCCAGTCAAGACAAAGGATACATTTGCCGGGGAGGTCATGAAAAGCCTGAATTAAACTTGCCGAGGTGTCTCATGTGCATCGTATTCAGGCAACGACTTAATTACAACAAACTTTTTTTTTTTTTAAATAATTCTTTTGTGATTTATGTAGATCTCCTTGAGTTGTTAGTTGATAACGGTTTTGCATATGTAAAAGCGTCATTTATTCATCACTTAATAGAGATTACCCAAATCAGGGACTTTTTGTTTTTGGAATGTAAATATGCTGATTTTCTTTAAATCAATCAACATAATGAGGCTTTTCACAGCCATCAAGAGCCTAGATGGCACGCTCCGCTCTGGCATTTGAACCTTTAAGTGTGATACCCTGACATACTAATAGCGACGGGAATAAATGTTTTAAATCTGTGTTCATTCTGCGGAGCATATTGTCATACCCGCTCCGACATGCCAATCTTCTCTTCAGCAAGCCCTTAACAGCACAATTTAACTGCTGTAATATTTTGCTATAGCGAGATGAGCTGTCAGTCATCAGCGTACCGACGTGATCTCCATGGACAGTGCGGCTCTTGAGCAAGATAGCCATTGGATTTAATGGCCAACAAGAGCGTGTTAAGAAATCAAGCACCCTGATTGCAGGAGACTTGTACAATTCGACATGGGGATTCATTGGGGTCATTATGCATCCACAGGCAAAATGGAATAGGATGATATACAATTTGACAATTATTTTAGTTTTGTGAATAATCTCTTATTAACCCTCACCTTCCAGGTCGGCAAATTATGCCTATCATATCTCTTGTTCTTAGTGTGATCAGTTGAAAATTGGACACAGCAGCAATAGAGGTTCATGGTATTTTTTTTCCTTCGTTTTTATTTTGTGACAGTAGGGGTATTATTATTTATTTATATAGCACGATTAGGTTCCATGGCACTTTACATGAAGAAGGGATAGACGAGGACAGGTTCATTATATGCATGGAGTCCAGACAAACAGGAACAGAAGGGGATGGGACACTGACCGCGAGGGCCCACAAACTATGAGGGACTGGTGGGGATGCAATAGGAGGGGGTATGATTTTTTATTTTTATCGGTTCTGTTCTTCATTCTGCCAGTATATATAACCGAGTCTGTAGCACTCAACTGTCAAAATTACCGACTATGCATCAAAGACCTTAGTAAGCCAATAATATGTAAGAAAAAAAAAAATGCTTGAAAAACCTAAAAATGGACAACAAATACTGGTCATGGCTCTTTTCTAGGATCCAAGGTACAATGGAGAAAAGTTGTTGGGGCCGGGTGACATGGGAGATGTGGAGATCTCCTGACTCATCTCAAACTGATTATGTCAGGGAGATAAATCTAATCTGGATGGGGTGATCAGGGGGAATATTGTTTGGCCATGCAAGTGTTTTTCATGCAGCTGCTTATATGTACTTGCACTTTGAGAAGAAAAGCGGTGACCCTAGCTAGTGTCAATAAAGCCTTTTAGGTTTCCAGGCAAATTAGATGAGTCAGCCTAAACTTCTAATGTGTATACTGACTATCCCCCTACAAATGGTGTTCAGGAAGATAAGGATCCAGCCTATTGAGTTTCACCTGGAGATCCTTTTGTTCTTTGGGAGATGAGCTGTTTCTAGGGAAGTCTGGGATCGGCTCCTCTATAGAAACTGACCATCGTTTTCTTTATGAAGGAATCGGTAGAGAGGTCTCTCTTGGCCAGACAATCATTCGGCTGACTGCTATCGCATGTGTATGGTCAGCTTTCGAATATAAACTTTTCCGAGCCTTATCTTTTTTTTTTTGTTTATTCCCTTTAGTCAAGGTGAGATTTTGACTATTTTAGAAAATTCCAAAATGTTTTTTTCTGAGAACCCTATATTCCTTCTAGAAGCAACGGTATGAATTATTTGGCACCATATACAAAGGGCTGTGTGTGTACACTGTTTGGTATTGTCCAATTAGTTTTACGTAAAGACATGCCCGATGAACAAGGCGAATAGTAACACTCAGTTTCTATATGTGGAATGATATCTGAACGGTAAAATGCAAAGTTCTACAAAAAGATGCTACCGAATTATGGCTATAAGGGGAATGCAACAGACATGGATAGATGACCGCTACTCTTTAATGCCACATATTTCTGAAATGTTAAGACTTCTGAAACATTACAATTGTTTGCAATTTTTTTTGCTTTTTCTTACATATCACATCCCGGATTTGATGCTATAATCCTGTTTTTATCAATCTAAGCAGTGCGGCAGCTCCCATTTAGTATTAGCAGAGTCATTTGAACATATAATGTGTGGCAGTTCTAAATAAGGTGGATAGTAAAGCTCTATTACTCTGGTGTGTAGCGGAGCTTTTCATTCTCAGGATCCAGCCTCATCGAGGCGTCAGTTGTTGATCTTTTCCTCTCACTCGCTGCATTTCAGGCTGGATCATTAAGCCTCTTACTTTCAGATGAAAGTGAGACATTTCTAAGACATTGTAAAGTGGCAGTGTTTGTTCTGCACTTTCGGAAACTTTAAGCTGAAAGTGACAGTTTTCCAACATCTCGGGACTCGCTTCATAAGAAATCATAAAAACTATGATTTACATTAAAGGATTAAACATGATGAAACGGATTGGGAGGAGGCTGTCTACACTCCCAGGAAACCATCCATTGTTATCGGGAAATATTCAACATTTTCTTCTTTTGAAGACTAATACTATGTTTCTGTACTCAGGTGTTCCACACCTTCCCTTTTCCCGGAGTGATTTTGTGTACGTCTGAATTTTCCGCACAAATTTTGCGGCCTTTTAGCAAAACATGCACATTTTTATGCTAAAAAAAATTGCTATAATGGTAAAGGCAATAAAGGCTTTTTATGGTTTTGTAAAAATTTCGTGAACACTCTGCACCATTTTGAAGTATGTGACACAAAAATTGTCAGCAACAACTTTAATGAAAGAAAAATAGCTTACAAAATGCAAATGATGAATCGGCCCTTAGTCTTTGTTGGAACTAAGACTTACATGTAATTTCCATTTTCTTTATAACCCTGGGCCCAAATTTATCAAATCTAGCGTTTTTATTGGTAAAGTAGAATTGTGATGGCACCTTGATTTTTAAGCCGGGAAAGGATCAAAAGCTGTTTTGTATGTGGAGATAAAGGATCAATATGTATTGAGGCATTGCTACTAAAATGGTCTGAAGCACAAGCGCTCACAACTCTTAATCGGGTTCATCGACAAAGCTCTATGCTTACCTCTTCAATCTTTAGTGGTTCTTGCCGGTCTCAGCCTATTTCCTTCAATGAGCTCATGTTGTAAGTCATTAATGTGACCACTGGAAGCATTCACCAGCCCTAGCAGTCATGGCCCATGCATGCTGCCATAATCGCTGAGGATAGTGATGGCTGCAAACCAACTAAACAGAGACTGCTTGGGACCACCGAGGTGATGCTGTGATAGAGGTAGATCTTAAGAGTATAGATATTTTTATTTAATCAATTCACTGCTTTTAGTACCTTTTTTAAGTCCTAGTAATCTCTATAAAGGAGGTGTCCACTACTTAGATACCCCTATTCTCAACCACTATAGTCTCCTATATAATAGAACAAAAGCCTAAACTTACCTCTGGTTCCGGCTCCGTTGCAGGGATGACTGCACTGAATGTCCTGGGGCTCACATAACGTTATTATTCCATTTCAGCCCTGCACACACGCACTTCTTTTCATATGAAACTGTCAAAGTAATAACTACTGCTGCTCACTACCACCGACCAGTAATCAGGCAGTGAGAATTATGTAGCCGCAGATTATCTGCAGGGGACACGTGGCACTGAAATGTCATGTGAGAACTGATACTGACGTTACTGGAATGGCGCTGGCCCTGAAAGTGTGGTGGTTGTTTTTTTATATGGTGAAACATAGTAACTGATAAGGTGTTGCCTGAGTAGTGGACAAACACTCATCTCAGTCTGGAGATGAACTCAAAAAAATAGAGTTCCCAGTTTTAAATCTAAAGGCCCCATCACACAAAACGACGCATAAGCGATACCGATAACAATACGACCTGGCCGAGATCGCTGGTGCATCATTTTTCACATCGCTGGTAAGATGTCTAACAGGTATCTCACCAGCGATGTGAAAAACGACGCACCAGCGATCCAGAACTATACCGAGGTCGTTGGGAATTGTCACTCCATAGCATAGCTTTGAGATCGTTGGTCACTGTCCCTTTCAAACACAATGATGTAGTGTTCCCAGCGGGAGCGCAACGATGTAGAAATGACCCAGAGCAGTGTGTAACGATCAGCGATCTCGCAGCAGAGGCCAGATCGTTGGTGCGTGTCACACATAACGACATCGTTAGCGGGATTGCTGTTGCATCACAAAATCTGTGACATTACAACGTTCTCGTTGGCGATCTCGTTATGTGTGACAGGGCCTTTAGGCTGCCTGATGCCTTCATCAGAAACAGAAATACTATAAATGGGATCACTATTGGCATTTTTTTATTTCTTCTTTAAGAATGACAAGAACCCAGAAATCGTCTGCCATGTGGGAAGATGGCAGTGTTTTCCATGTGCGTTTCCTTTACTTTTTTCTGAGTCAAACATAATTCAAGATGTATGGCATAAGATGTCAAACAAACCTGAAAATGAAATACATGTATAAATACAGACTAGCACCACAGTTGCAATCAGTGGATGCCAGGGCTCACCACAGCGATCCTGACATTGTAATATATAGATCAAATATATATATAGATCAAAAAGATAGAGACACTTGTATTGTAGACTTCATTAGCCCATTGGCAGCATTTTGGTTCAATGGAACCTTTGTCAAGCCATGGATTGACCAAAGTTATGATGAACCTAAATGTAGCCACTGGGCCCATAAAGTCCACACTTTTTTGCATTTAAAATGGAGTGATGCTTCTTTTTTGAATCTCTTTAGGCCGGAGACACATTATGTGAGATGCATGCAAGATACTAGCATGAATGTCGTATGACTCACCTGAAACGACCGTTCACTCTCTGGACAGGAACACATCTGCTGCTTATTTTTTTTTTTTAGCTCCATGCTCCCGTCTGGAGAGGGGGAGGCCCTGCCGGCTGAGTCATGCGAGGCTCATGCAAGTATCTTGCATGTATTTTGCATAGTGTGTATCTGGCCTTATATTTATATATGCATATAGTTAGCCCTTTAACACCCATAGGCTCCCATGCTAATAACATACACTTTATTTTATGACTCATTTGTTAACATTGTATTTAATGTGAATTGTAGAATTTAAAGAGCAACTCTTGCCTGATGCCACAATGCAAATGCGTTATAAATGTACTTACCTTAATTGTTTATTTTACATAGGACTGCAGGAGATCTATTACTATTGCAGCATGCCCAGTGTATCTATAAACGCAGTGTGCTATATTGGATATTTCCCAGTCGCGGTGGCGTTGCTTAGACGGAATCACTTAGGATAGACAGTCTCTGTTAATTACCTTCCAGATTGAATATCCAGGGTAACTCATTTTCTAAGTGCGACATATATACAGCAATCATGTTGAGTCGGTACATTGGTCGGTTAGTCATTAACACATAAAATTGGCGCTTTGCGTGGAGCCGACCTCATTCAGTGACAATTCCTCTATAAAGTTTGTTTGTTTTCCTGCTGCCACATCATTGATAAATGCCGTACATGTGCAAAGACTTAATCTTTCACTTAGATTTATTTTCCTGAAAGCTGTAAGACATGACAGATGTAAACATAATCTTAAAGTGTATACACTGCAGCTTTCATCGCATTTCACAGGCAGGAATATTCCCCTTAAAGTGTCATTTTGCTTCATCCGATGCCGAAACGAATATTGTGTTCTCAGATTCTTCTTTTTTGCAAAGACAATTATACAGATTACTAAAAAACAAGCACCCTCCAAAACCAATGTTTTTGGACTA
The DNA here is from genome assembly GCA_033576535.1 of Allobates femoralis. Lineage (NCBI taxonomy): Eukaryota > Metazoa > Chordata > Amphibia > Anura > Aromobatidae > Allobates > Allobates femoralis. Next base: position 523,074,762 of record JARQOC010000005.1, read on the forward strand.
AAAATGTTTATTTTGTTGTTTTTTAGTATTGCCTCTTTTTTCTTTTTCATGGATTTATTTACTTTACTATTATTCTCCTTCAGTATAGGCGGGGGTGATTTCATGGTAAAACTTCACTTTAGGCAGGAATCTCATTTTAACTTTATTGTGGGCAATGTGGTTTCTCAGGATCAGAAACAAATAACCTGTAATTAGCATTCAACTTCTGACCAAGATAACCGACTTCTTAAATTGAAGATGATAATTTTTAATAAACATGTTATTTATATTGCAGCAATATATTCCTCCTTCCTTTTTTTTATCATTAAAGGTGTTCTCTGTCCTTGGGCATTACATTTTCCTGCTTGACTTGATGATGGGAAGCAGTTGGGTGTCCATAAGTCAGATAATTTCAGCAATAAAATTGCCCTCTTTGGGGAAATCATGGCAATTGCAATAAAAGCTACCACAAACCTGAGGGACTTTATGGCCTCAAACAGCATTTTCATTCCTCCTCCTGCACTCTGTTCATTGCAGTTCTATTTCTTAAGTCATTGCTTCCTAATCATGAAACCACATGCTCAGAATATGCAGCATTATTGGCTACGGTTGAACGAGAACATTCCTCCTTCCCTCCCTCTCTCCCTTTTGTTTCCACCTACATCCCTTCATTCCACCCTCTCTTCCTTCCTTTCCCCCCCTCCCTTTTTTCCATCCTTCCTCCCTCCCTCTCCTCCTCTGCCTTCCTCCCTTCCTTCCTCTCCACCCACTTTTCCTTCCTTTCTCCCACAGTTCCTTTTTGTCTTCCTTTCTCTCTTCTATTTTTTTCTTTCTCCCTCCCACCCTTCGTCTCTCTCTCCTTTCCTTTTTGTTCCATCTTCTTTTCTCTCCCCGGTCTACCTTTCTCACTTACTTTCACTCTGTTACTCTCTTCCATTCTTTTCTCTCATTTCCTTCTTTTCTCTCTCTTACTCCCTTTCTTTCACTCTCGCATCCTTCCACTCTAAAGCCCGTCACACAGAGCGAGATCGCAGATACGTCCCAGGTTTTGTGACATAACAGCAATCTCCCCAGTGATGTCGCTGTGTGTGACATGTAGCAGTGATCAGGCCCCTGCTGTGAGGTTGATGATCGCTGCACATCCTTCAGGACCATTTTTTGGTCCTTGGTCTCCCACTGGTCAGCACGCATCGCTGCATGTGACAGCGAGAGACCAACAATCAGCGACCTGACAGGCTGGTAACCATGGTAAACACTGGGTATCTAGGCAGTGCGCGCTGCCTGGATACCCGCTGTTTATCATGGTTACCAGCGCTAAGCAGGGAGGACACTGGTATCTGATAAACAGCGGGTATCTAGGCAGCGCGCACTGCCTAGATACCCACTGTTTATCATAGTTGCCAGTGTCGTCCTGCTTCCAGCGATGTAGAGGTGCCTCCCTGGTCGCTGAGGAGATCTGCCTGTTTGACAGCTCCCCGACGACGAGGTAGCGATGCTCCAGCGTTCCCGGCAGGTCGTTATCGCTGTCGGGATCGCTGGAGCGTCGCTCAGTGTGACTAGGCCTTTACACTCTTTCTTTCTCTGTCTCTCACTTCCTTCATTTCTCTCTCACTGCCTTCCTTTCAAACTCTTTCCTTCTCTGTCACTCCATAGACGTCTTTCCTTTCTCCCTCATCCCTAATTCACCCCCCCCCCCTCTTCCTTTCCTTTTCTGCTTTATTTTTTTCTTTATTATTTCTTTCTTTATCTTTCTACTGTTAACTTTTTCTTAGTTTCTTTCCATCCTTCTTTTTTTTCCTTCTTTCCTTTTATTTCTTTCTTTCTTTTTCATGGTCTTATTATTTCTCTTGCTTTCACTTTTTTTTTCGTTTTTCAAACTTTTTCTTTCATGCCTTCTTTCTCGCTTTCATTCTTGCCACATATCGTCAGACACGCAGTGGGACCTGCTGCATTAATAGTATTGTCCAGATCCTTTCCTCCATCAAGTTTCTGTAATTTACTAATGTTGGCGGATGTAGCTAGTATACCAATAATGCTAGATCTCCAGTGCCAGGTTTGGAATTTCCACTTCTAGTCCTCTGCTCAACAGAGGAGAGGGATTCCTGTGTTGGCTTTGTTTTATGACCCTTCTTACTCTATGCATCAACTTGTAAATAGAAGGGGATTGTGTCACCTAAATAAATAAGCATCAGCCAACCACCTTTATACAAAGCTCAGGTCTTGTACCTACAAATGGTTTGACAAGTAGCTTCCGTATCCAGGACCCGGTCTGGTCACTAACAATCGGAAATATGCCATAATTGAACTATATTTGTAAAGTATACAACTTCCTTGTATTAACACTTGTTTACATATATCTCTGGCTTTTGACTATTTTAAATCTGATTCTTTTTGTATTCACAAATAGAATTATATTCCTGTGTTTTTTGGATTATAGCCTTGTTAAAAAGAATCCACATTTCATCATTTCACTTGTTGAAAACAATGTAAGTGGTTATTTTGCTGATCTCACATCCCTAGGCATGGTCCCTCCTTAAGACTAAACTTTTTGAATGGCTTCTTGACAGAGGGGACCTAGCAGCCAAATTGCCAACTGTGCGCACCCAAGATGAGATAGGCAGAATTAGATTAAGCTGCTTACTGTTGACGTGTCTATTGATCTGGGTTCAGCACGGTTTCCTGTCTGCAAGCCGTCTGATTGCTGTATACAATAACATTGTGCCTTTATGTCGAATCGGAGACTCTGAGCATCAGTTACTTCAGGAAAACGGTGGCATGAGGAGATAAGGTTAAGCTTCTGCTGGAACCCAACATGTTCACAGCACAAAAGTGACTTCAAAGTTCCTTCTATGTATTGCTGAACTTATGGGGGTGTATGTGGCCTTCACTGCTCTGTATTATTGCTAAATGCTTATTGTTATGGACTTTACCCAGTGTATTAGCTGAAGACCAAGAAAAGTGGCGGAATATTTATACAGTACAAGAAGTTTCAGAATGCGCGTACGTTACTCCTGACCTTGTGTTTCTTGAAAGAGTGGGCGATCAGCGTTATCTTATTTGGCACGCTCGCAACCCACTGCTTAACGCTTCTACATTCTCCTATCTACTCACTGGTGATTTCTGTAATTTGTTTCAATGCCCCGTAAACAATATCCGTCCTGCAGATTAAGAGCTTGTTTTCACTGGTGGTTTCCTGAAAATAAGCTCCTAAATTGAATTTTGCTATTTGGAGACCTTGTCAAAAATTCCACACCGGGCCTGTAATGCATCATCACGACTATTAGACCATTACACATGCTACAACTAAAAACTAACACAAAATAAATCTGGTATTAAAATGTGTTATTTCTTCTAATTCTATTTTATTATTTTCAGAAACACGCCTGTACTTTGTCAAACATTGCACCTCATCTCAAAGTGAGTGGGGCTGAATGGCGTTTTATACAATGGCCTATTGCCTGGTCTGGAATTGTTTCTGGGAAAAAAAAAAGACTGATTGTTCTCTTAATTTAGTTAAAATAATTTACTACTAAAAATTAATTAGAAGGGATTGTTTGATATCAGAAACCATTTGTTGTCTTATGGAAGGGCTCTCCCATTCAGGACCTTCTCCTATTAAATGAAACACAAAGCATCTACCATTTCTTCTGTCTAGACACCGTCCATTGAAATCCTTGTAATGCTTATTCCACTTTTGGTGACGCTAAAGGGAAATTGAAGACTTTCTGGCTTTCCTCATAAGTTACAGCTGATTGCCATTGAAATCTGGACACCAATGCTGGCGATGATAAATAGTGATGATGTATAAATAACAAAGAGCCATGTCCCAATTGGAAGATTTCAAATTCAACACTTCGGCATAAGAAGTCCTTCTTTTTGGTATATTTATAAGTGTTTTATCCATACCTGAAGGCTTGTTATGCCGAAAAGTGTTGTATTTGAAATCATTTTAAAGAACTCTTCCAATTGGAATATGGTTCTTTGTTATTTATACGTCATCACTATTTATCATCCATCGGAGATTGCCAGCATTGGTGTCCTGATTTCAGTTTTTCATTTCTTTGGAATACACCCTGGAGGATACTCCTGCAACACATCTAAGACGGCTTAGGCGTCAAAACCCGTCTCTGCTGACATGCTCCTTGTGCCTTGTTGATGTACATGGCAAATTTTATGCTGTATCAATAAAAAGGATTCTTTTATGAAAACTTGATGCTGTATTTCTGCACTCCTGCAACACATCATATGAGCAGCACTCAGCTTGGCCACAGTCAAGTCATGACTCTTGAGGGTCTTAACCTCATCACTTTTAGTTGATTACAAATCACACACACTCCACTTTTCATCATTATATTCAACTTACTACACACACATAGGGCCATATATTAGTTCTCTGTTTCTGTAGGGAGAACTCTAGTTTGTGCCAGCTTATCACCTTTGAATTTTTGTGGTGAACTTATTGTCGAAGGAACCTTATAATATATGGTGATTGTCCCAAGGGGATTTTCTTTCTCTTTATGGGCAAAATAAAAAATTGGTGTTCAGTGAAAATGTCCATATTTGCTTGTCTGAAAGGATTGAATTTTCTCCCCTACACATTTTTGTTTGATGGTAGTCAATGTAATATACGCTTTGTACATAGGTGGGCTGTTTTGGATTTAATGTATGCTTTGCACATAGGTGGGCTTTAGTGGGGGTAATATAAGCTTTGTACATAGGTGGGCTGTATTGATGGTATTGATGGTAATATAAGCTTTGTACATAGGTGGGCTGTAGTGGGGGTAATGTAAGCTTTGTATGTAGGTAGGCTGTATGGGAGGTAATATAAGCTTTGTACATAGGTGGGCTGTAGTGGGGGTAATGTAAGCTTTGTATTAGGTAGGTTGTATTGAAGGTAATATAAGCTTTGTACATAGGTGGGTTGTAGTGAAGGTAATATTAGCTTTGTACATAGGTGGGCTGTATTGGAGGTAGTATAAGCTTTGTATATAGATGGGCTGTAGTGGGGGTAATATAAGCTTTGTACATAGGTGGGCTGTATTGGAGGTAGTATAGCTTTGTACATAGGTGGGCTGTAGTAGAGGTAATATAAGCTTTATACATAGGTGGACTGTATTGGAGGTAAGCTTTATACATAGGTGGGCTGTAGTGGGGTAATATAAGCTTTGTACATAGGTGGGCTGTATTGATGGTAATATAAGCTTTGTACATAGGTGGGCTGTAGTGGGGGTAATGTAAGCTTTGTAAGTAGATAGGCTGTATTGGAGGTAATATAAGCTTTGTACATAGGTTTGCTGTAGTGGAGGTAATATAAGCTTTGTACATAGGTGGGCTGTAGTGGGGTAATGTAAGCTTTGTATGTAGGTAGGCTGTATTGAGGTAATATAAGCTTTGTACATAGGTGGGCTGTAGTGGGGGTAATGTAAGCTTTGTACATAGGTGGGTTGTAGTGAAGGTAATATAAGCTTTGTACATAGGTGGGTTGTAGTGAGGGTAATATAAGCTTTGTACATAGGTGGGCTGTATGGAGGTATATAAGCTTTGTACATAGATGGGCTTTAGTGGGGTAATATACGCTTGTTACATAGGTGGACTGTATGGAGGTAAGCTTTACATAGGTGGGCTGTAGTGGGGGTATTATAAGCTTTGTACATAGGTGGGCTGTATTGATGGTAAATATAAGCTTTGTACATAGGTGGGCTGTAGTGGAGGTAATATAACTTTGTACATAGGTGGGCTGTAGTGGAGGTAATATAAGCTTTGTACATAGGTGGACTGTATGGGAGGTCGTATAAACTTTGTACATAGGTGGGCTGTAGTGGAGGTAATATATACTTGTAGGTGGCGTTATGGAGTATATAACTTTGTACATAGGTGGACTGTATTGGAGGTAGTATAAGCTTTGTACATAGTGGCTGTATTGGAGGTAATATAAGCTTTGTACATAGGTGGGCTGTAGTGGAGTAATATACACTTTGTATGTGGGCTGTAGTGGAGTAATATAAGCTTTGTACATAGGTGGGCTGTAGTGGAGGTAATATACACTTTGTAATAGGTGGGCTGTAGTGGAGTAATATAAGCTTTGTAGTTAGGTGGGCTGTAGTGGAGGTAATATACACTTTGTACATAGGTGGGCTGTAGTGGAGATAATATAAGCTTTGTAATAGGTGGGCTGTAGTGGAGGTAATATACACTTTGTACATAGGTGGGCTGTAGTGGAGATAATTAAGCTTTGTAGTTAGGTGTGGCTGTAGTGGAGGTAATATACACTTTGTACATAGGTGGGCTGTAGTGGAGTAATATAAGCTTTGTAATAGGTGGCTTAGTGGAGGTAATATAAGCTTGATGGTGGCTGTAGTGGAGGTAATATAACTTTGTACATAGGTGGGCTGTAGTGGAGGTAACTTTTACATAGGTGGGCTGTAGTGGAGGTAATATAAGCTTTGTACATAGGTGGGCTGTAGTGGAGGTAATATAAGCTTTGAACATGGTGGGCTGTAGTGGAGGTAATATGAGCTTTGTACGTAGGTGGACTATTGCTTCTCCCTTCTTGGCTTTAGGTTATACTGAACCACTTGGCACAGATCCTTTCACAGTAAGAAACCTTTTTTATTGCAGATACACAGTGGTCATATTTCAATATGTGAGGTCATCTCTTCACCCTTATATTTAAAATCCCCTTGGTGAAACCAATCCTATAAAATATCATTATATTCCAGCACGATTTATTCTCCTCCCTGACACTCCTTAGAACAAATTCCTCTGCAAATTAAAGAAACATGGCAACGTGATATTACAGGTTAATTTGTGTTATATCCTGGCGTCATTTTATCTCTAGATTCATATAACCATTAGTAGCCTGTAATGCTTACTAAGTTCTGTTCTGTCTCACACGATGGCCTCTTAATTATTCATTATGTTTAGGTAGACAGCTTTATTTCTTGCTTTTTTAGTTTTTGCTTTTTATAGATTACCTTAGGGTAATACAACTATGTCCAGGTGTCGTAATGGCAAACCTCAAAGTTTTCACATCACTGGACTTAAAGAATAAACTTCATAAATGCATAAAACTGCAGTGTGTTTGTGAAAGCAAGCAACTTTGCAATTGGCCCTTTATTAAAACCCCTCTCATCTCATAGAGGCATTTTTGATGTCATTGTCCCTAGCTCATTGCCTAGATTACCAGCCACCTTGCAGTCCCAGCATCATGGTTAAGTTTGTGGCCCGAGCAGATCTATACTTTACAGCCTGCATACACTTCTCTGAAGCTGGCGGGATTGCACTATCCAACCAACATTTTACCACAGTTGTAAGGTTACCTCTGATCGCAACCCAGCAGAGAACGACCATGCTTTCAGACTGAACTATTTTCAGCAGTGCTCCGCCTATGGAAACATTGCGTTTTCGAAGATTCATCTAAAGACAACCCTTTAAGTCGGGGGTCTCAAACTTGGCTGGTTTGGTGGGCCGCACACAAAAAAAATTGATATCGGTGGGCTGCATTACTTGTAGGACTAAGTGACATTTTTAGTAATACCAGAATATTTTGCTCAATGTGGTAAAGTCCAAATCCTGATCATCTTCTTTTAGTAATGTCCCACCGTGGTTCCCTTCTTGTAGTTATGTCCCCATCTTGGTCCTTTTCTTGTGGTAATGTCCCCATACTGGTCCCCATCCTATAGTAATATCCCACATTCCAGGTCCCAATATTGTAGTAATGTCCCCATCCTGGTCCCCATATTGTAGTAATGTCCCATATTGTAGTAATATCCTCATCTTGGTCCCCATATTGTAGTAATGTCCCCATCCTGGTCCCCAACTTGTAGTAATGTCACCATCCTGTTTCCCATATTGTTGTAATATCCCCATCCTGGTCCTCATCATGTAGTAATGTCCCCATCCTGATCCCCTTCTTGTAGTAATATTCTCTCCCTAGGCTTCATCTTGTAGTAATGTACCCATCCTGGTCCTCGGTAGGAATGTCCCATCTGTTCCTTGTAATAATGCATCATCCTGGTCTCATATCAATAATGCCCATCTGATCCACTTTTGTAGAAATGTCCCCTTTCCTGGCCCTCTTCTTGTAGTAATGTTCCTAATCCTAGTCCCCTTCATTTAGTAATGTCCCCATCCTGATCCCCATCTAGTAGTACTGCCCCCATCCTGGTCATCGTATTGTAGTAAGGTCCTCTATACTGATCCCCTATTTGTAGTAATGTCCCCCATCCTGGTCCGCTTTTGTAGTGATGTACCCCATCCTGATCCCCTTTTGTAGTGATGTCCCCGATCCTGGACCCGTTTTGTTGTGACGTCCCCCATCCTGATCCCCTATTGTATTAATATCCCCATCCTGGACCTCTTTTTATAGTAATGTCCACATCCTGGCCTCCCATAGTGTAGTAATGTGCCCCATGCTGGTCCCCTTTTGTACTGTTGTCACGTGACACATCAACTGAGCGGTTTGCCTGAAGTCCATCGGAGTTCATGCTTGATGCAGCTCTGGCGTGAACTCTGAACTTTCCCAGGGCCGGGTGTGCAGCCTATGCCTGCTACACCTCTACCAGCAGACGTGTGTATCAGTTGGTAGAGATATAGCAGAGCTGAAGAAGATCTCCTCTAGACTACGTAAGATTTTTTTTCTTCAAGAAAGATGGAGTCACTAATTGTGTTGTGTTTTATTTGTAATAAAACTTTTTTTTCTCTGTTATTTTTTATATGATTACTAGAAATTCATAGTGGTCATGTCTAATATTGGCGTGACCCCATGAATTTCGGGCTTAGGGCCAGCTGATAATACAAAGCTGGCCCTAACCCCATTATTACCCATTGAGCCACTGCTCCAGGGCCCTGGATGAGCCGGATACAGCACCAGGAGATGGTTCTTCTATGAACACACCATTTTCTGGAGCGGCTGCGAAGTGCAATTCACAGCGGGGGAGGAGGGGCAGAAAGCATGGGCCACCCTGCGCTGTGGATTCCAGCCCCCAGCTGCCTAGCTGTAACTGGCTGGACACAAAAATAGAGTGAATCCTACACATTTTATGTGTTTGGGGTCTTATTTATAGATTTTATATATTTTAAAAATTGATGTGGGCTTTGCCCTATTTTTGTGTCCAGCCTGGTACAGCAGGTAGGTACGGGATGCCCCCAACTCCCAGCTGCCTATTTGTACCTGGCTGAGACCAAAATATATAGGGAAATAGTTAAAAAAAAAAATAAAAAAAATAAAAATGTGAGCTTCGCCCTATTTTTGTGTCCAGCCAGGTACAACTAGGTAGCTGGGGGCTGGAATCTGCAGGGCAACCCAAGCTTTCTGGGCCCCCCTCCACTGCGAATTGCAGTCTGCAGCCGCCACAGAAGATGGCACATTCATAGAAGCGCCATCTTCTGGCGCTGTATCCGGCTCATCCAGGGCCCTGGTACGGTGGCTCACTAGGTAATAATGGGATTAGGGCCAGCTTTTATTATCACCTGGCCCTAAGCCCGAAATTCATGTGGTAATGCCAATATTAGACATGACCGCCATGAATTTCTAGTAATCATATAGAAAAAAAAAACACAACACAGAGGAAAAGATTTTTATTAGAAATAAAACAGAACACAATTAGGGACTCCTAGAAAAGAACCCCATCCCCGACGTAGTCCAGGGTGGAGGGTCCCGCGACGTCAAATCCGGATCCAATATCATCTGATCTCTCATTCCAAAAAATTGTTTCTTGGCCGTTCAATAGCTTCCCTGCCTGCCAGCACTTGTATGCTTACCGTAGTTAGGTTTGCATTCATGTTTTCTCAAAGAAAAGATGTATATAAGCCACTACCAGAAACTAATACGTTTTAAGCCACCCATACACATTAGAGGATTGTCATCTAAGGGTATGTGCACATCAGTCGTTTTGTGGGCTGGTTTTGACCGGTTTCCGTCGGCGGTTCCCGCTGAGTTTTATGTTAATTTATGTTAATCCTACCCTACCCACCGGTAGGATTAACATGCTAGTCAATGGAGTTTAGAAAACGCTGTGTACATTACAACGTTTTTCTTCTTGACTATTTCAGTTTATTCACCGGTTTCCGACCGGTTCTCAAAGATAGAGCAAGCGACTTCTTTTCAGCGTTTTTCCAGCGGGTCCAGCTGAACAAGTGCAGCAAAGACCAGTCTGGAAATCGCTAAGGAACACGCCGGGGAAATCGCCAAGAACACGCTGTACGACCGCTAGTAACCCGATCGCAAATCGTTAGCAAAACGCTAACAAAACCAGGGACACTAGTGAGTGCAGAAAACTCAGTTTCTGCTAATCTCCACCGGTTCCCGGTCGTTCTGCAAAGATGCAGAAACGACTGATGTGCACATACCTTTACAATGCTTCAGCCAATAATTCAGCCAACAGCCATCTTTTCTGGTTCTGCCACGCTCATGAGCGCTCAGTCGGCCAAATGCTCCGGTGTTCTCTATGACATGTTGGCCGGCAGCTTATCTCAGGGAGAACAATACAATCCGCAGTCAAAAATTGACAGGTACGATTGACAGCTTTCCTGACTATCAGTAGGCTAGTGTCTCCAAGGACAGTTTGATAAACTCGTCCGTGTCGTTAGTCAGCGGACATTGGTTTAAGTTGTATGGTCACCCTAATGGCACTATTGATTGCAATATCCTTTAGATGTTGTGTGTACTTTTTGGCTGCTGTTGCTTGAATCCATGTCTTGGTTATCTCCCCCATATTCGTGCATGATCGGTTGAGAATGCACGTTTTCTCAGTAGAGGGAGAGTAGTAAGCTGCAGTCAGACACCTGTGAAGGTGACCTAACCTTACAAGAACCTATTCCAACTGCTTGATCCTAATCTCTTCTAACTCCCTTGGCTGATGGCCACATACATGGTGTAATAATAATATTTAATAATAATAATATTTATTCATTTATATAGCGCTATTAATTCCTTAGCACTTTACATACATGAGTAATGCTGTGTCCCTATTGAGGCTCACAATCTAAATATCCTATCAGTATGTTTTTACAATGTGGGAGGAAACCGGAGTGCCCGGAGGAAACCCACGCAAGCACGGGGAGAACATACAAACTCCTTGCAGATGTTGTCCTAAGTGTCCTTGGTGGGAATTGAATCCAGGACCTCAGTGCTACAAAGGCTGCAGTGCTAACCACTTGAACCATCGTGCCCCCCAGTGGTATATGGTCGTCCTGTAGTAAATCGGCAATCTTGGTATATGTATTGGTACGATATGAAGCTAGGTAACAGAAGTATTAGATGTGTAAGTAACATTTTTGTGGGGTTGGAGCCTAAACAGGATTTTTTGATTGAAGTTAAACTTTGTCATGTATCAGATATTGGAGGTGACAAAGTAGTATGGGGAGAAAATGACTGAATTTAACTTCTTACAATGCCAAAGTCTTTATCTATGGAAACATTGCTTCTTTTTTCATTGCTGGGTTTGGTCCCATCACGGTGCGCGCTGACCTGTAACATGTATTAATCGAGCAGGTATGCGGCAGCTCCGAGACTGTCCGCTTTCTCCATGCACAATTGGAAATGCTATTAACTACTTACTGCAGGGCACTGTTCTCCCTCGTGCCGACAGCTTGGCTTGTCTACATTAAATTAGTCTGCTACATCTTCCCATAAGTCTGTGTGCCGGGTGATATGTATGAGGTGAAAAAAGATTGAAAGCACTTGCTGAATCGCAAAGAATGGAAAGCACAATTACCACAGAGATAACCGATCGTATTGACAAAATGCACTGAATACCTGCAGAATGAACAATGGCTTCCCAAAAGAAATGTTATCAAGTTCTTAAATAAATTCACAATAAGAACAAGGCTAAGGAGGGTCTGGACAACTGATGTACCAGTCGCTAAAGCCCCCATACACATTATGCTCACTCCCAACAATATTGGCATATTTAGGAGGCCCCGGACAGATGATGTTGGTTAAGATAAGTATCCGGCATGTTTCATTTTGATTGCCAATCCTTTGGTTATCTAGTGATAAGCTGCCGCCAGAGATGTCTGACAGCGATTCGCTGCTAATGAACACTGGAGTGCTTGACTGAGTGAGCGCCCTTGTCTAGGGGAGAGATTGGTGACTTTGGGCTAATGGCGATCTAAAGTGTAAGAGGGGCTGTAGATAATTTAATGTCTGTAAGTCCTGGCTATTGTGTGCTACATATACAGCGCCTTGAGAAGGTATTCATACCCCGTGAAGTTTTCCACATTTTTTCAAGTTACCCCCACAAACTTAAATGTATTGTTGGGGAATTTTATGTAATATACCAACACAAACTACAAAATATTTGTGAAATGTATAAGATATGCCTGGTTTTCTAAATATTTAAAATTTATAAATCTGAAATTTGTGATGTGCATTTTGTATTCAGCTCCTGTGAGGCAATCATTCGTAGGACCACTTTGAAGTTCTTTTAAGTAGATATGTCTCTACCAGCTTTGCACATCTAAAGGCTAAAATTTTAGCCCATTCTGCATTGCAAAATAGCTTTAGTGAGATTGGATGGTGTGGGAAGAGCAATTTTCAAGTTTTGTTAAGATTCTCAATGGGGTTTACATGAATATGCTTTGTTCTAAACCATCAATTGTAGCTCTGGCATTATATTTAGAGTCGTTGTCCTAGTGGAAGATGAACTTTTTCCCCAGTCTAAAGTCTTTTGCTGCCTCTAACAGGTTTTTCTTAAAGATTGTCCTGCATTTAGCTCCATCCATCTTTCCATCAAATTTGATCAGCTTCCATGTCCCTGCTGAAGAAAAGGTTCCCCGCAGCATGAGGCTGCCGCCACCATGTGTAACAGTGGGGATGGTGTTTTCAGGGTGAAGTGCAGTGTTGGGTTTACACCACAAATAGCATTTTTTCATTTAGCACAAATAGTTTTACTTTGGTTTCATCTGACCAGAGCACCTCCTTCCACTTACCATGTAGAGGACACAGCTAGGCATGGAGAGAAGAGCTGTCCACAATATTCAGCTGTTGCTGATGCCGGACATGTATGCTGTGTTGCAGACTGCACAACACAGCTTCATCAACAGAATAGTGCCGGGTACTGAACATCCACCCACTTATTTGAATCAATAGGGGACATGTGTCACTATGCAATTGATGGATCAGTGCTGTGCAGTTCTGCAATTCAGCTCATCTGGCCAGCACTGGAGCAGCTAATCAGGATGGGTGCCAGGTTTCACATGCCCACCGAACAGATGTTGATGACAGGCCTAAGGATAGGCAATAATTATGAAAAGACCTGGACAACTTCTTTACTCTGAGAGAGTATGTTTTATTTGACCTTCACAATATTTGCTTAATCAAATATATGTTCCCTAATATAATATTCTCACGTTAATAGTTGGCATAGTCCAATATTACACATAAAAGGACTGAGTGAATATCAGACTCCCTACCACTGCCCTGTGATCAATAGTGGGGTATTCTGCATTGGAAATAATCCCATTCTCCAATAAATACCCTTGCAACTCTGTATGGTCTGAGACAGCACCAGCTGAAGTCTTAGTACATTGTACACTAGTGATGTAGTTCTGTCCAGACATGTTAGAGGGCTAATCTCCATATTCCCTAAGTGCACCATTTCATTAGCATGCTAATATGTAATTGCTGAGTTGTGCATGGTCATATTGCAGCTGTTATGGCAGCTCCTGAATCCGCTGTTCTGTTGAACGTGTCGACCCAATCCAACAAATGTGAAGCCAACGTTCCCGATGTTCTCAGTGACTGTTCATGTAGAAGATAAATCAGCAGTTCTACAGATCGACTCCTCTATGGAGAACTGAAACCATATTGTGCCATCTCCATCACGCTCAGAATCACAATGCAGACCGCTGCTGTTTTACACAGGTCACTTGCTGAGACCGCAGAACATGCAAATAAAGATGTCGAAAGACGCGAGCATCAATCTTGTCTGACAGCGCAGGAAAAATGAATAGAGGGTTTATAAAATGGCTTCATTATGTGCTGTCCCAATATGTTACTTGTACATTATTGTTTGTGGGATTCGGCTTTTGATATATGTTCTGCACAGGGAAAGCTGTGAAACACTTCAGCGTTACATCTGCTGCGTAATTAGAGAACCCACTGTCAGAGACTGTCTAATCATTAGCTCCTTGTTGGCACAGGATTGTGGTAACTCTTTGTATGTAACATAAGTTTAATGTGTGTGCAAACAAGAGTAAACGATTCCGGCGTCGCTCCCTGCGCTCTCTCCGAGATGAGCTCCTATTTAGCTTGGCAGATTTAAAGAGCAGTCTCATCTGATATTAACATCACTTGTGTCATTAGCATTCCTAAACGACACAAAAATAATAATCTGTAAAATAGGTTTTGTAATTATCTTATATTTTCTAATTACTTTTTCATTGTGTTACTCTCTGAATATCTTACACCACAGATTTCAAATTCCAAGTCATTTCTACTATTTCTCATTGTTACCCCCTGCTATGTAATACACTTTATATTACGAAGACTGGATTAGCGGCAACATGTGATACCTGCCCTGAGTTTAAAGGGGAAATCCGGGGTAATAAAAAAAATTTTTTTTGTGTGTTCAATGCACTCCTATGCTATAATGCTGAGCTACCTACTATACTTGTGTAATGTTTAGAAGTGTATTAGCCGGGCAGATGAGCGCTCCCACATTCGGAACCAATCAACTGAACTTCAATTTCTTCCCTCTATCTGAATTTGGGCAGCTATCAATTTCTTATGGTTAACTTGTATCCATACAAGTTAACCATAAGAAATTGATTGCTGCCCAAATTCAGAAAGAGGGAAGAAATTGAAGTTCAATTGATTGGTTCCGATGGGAGAGCACTCATCTGCCCGGCTAATACACTTGTGAAGTCAATCCACGGACTCCCGGTTGAGAGTTCCGCTTTCCCCCGGACTGGAGCAGCATACCATGGGAGCCTTACCAGATCCTAAGAGATCGATGTGCCATTGTATAAAGATACACTATAGGTGAGTGCACTTGCCTATTTACATACCGTATATATAAAACCTCAACACTTAGGTCTGCGCCTTCTGCTTTTTTATCCCCTCTAGACCTACAGCCTAAGGTCTCGTGTGTACTGTGTAATGTTTAGAATACTTGTAAATCACTTATTCACTAGCTGCTGCTCACAAATCACCCCTCCCATGTGGGACATCACATCATGCTTGATTGGGCTGCTCCCCCCACAGTAAGCATCAGCGCGTCCGATAATAGACGCTTCTTCATTGAAATTACGTGGGTGTGACGTCATAAAGGTCTGCTGTGAGCCAGTCTTTGAAATCTCCTGTCTAGAGAGGGGGCACGGCCACACCTCCTTTCATCAGACCGACTGTTGGGGGAGCAGTTTTAAGAGACTCTAACAGCAGGACCTTTTGTGACATCACACCCATGTGATTGGACTGTGGATGCATCTGGTATCCTGACTCACTGACGCTTACTGCGGGTGGAGCTGCTCAATCAAGCGTGATGTCATGTCCCATATGGGGGGGGGGGTGATCAACAGCTAGTGAATAAGTGATTTACAAGTGTTCTAAACATTATACAAGTAGAACAGGCAGCTCAGCATTAAGGTATAGGAGTACAAGGACCATACAAACATTTTTTTATCTCCCCGGAGTTCCCCTTTAAATTGGTTGTCATTTTTAAAGTCTATTAAAATAAATAAAGCTATTGCCCTTGACTGAGTTAGGTAACTGTTATACTGAAGCATTCTGATGTAACATGTCTGGTACGTTAATATTGAAGGCCTATCCTATATTTGATTTTTGGGGGTGTGACACCTGGCACCCCCACCGATTAACCGTTACCGGTACAAGCTGGAAGTTCTTGAATGCTTCTGTAATACAGCAGCTCCATCAAAACTATAGAGGGCGAGGCTAGATACCCCAGAACCACCAGATGGGATGAAGCTGCTTGTCCCGGTAGCATCTGAAAACTTTCAGATGGTGCCAGTAATGACTAATCAGTAGGGGTGACTGGTTTCGCGCACGCCCATAGATATAGATATTGATGACCTATTGTAATGATAGGAATATTAAGTAGTGGCCAACCCCTTAAAGGCTATTTGAACAGAGGTTTTGAAGCAGAAACATAGCATAAACTCTCCAAATCCTCCTCAAAAACTTAAAACTTCTAAAATACTTGGAGGTTCTGCTAAGTTTCTTGTTTGTAAAACTCTGCCAAAAATACTCTGTGTGCATATATCTTAAATGGAATCTGCTACTTCAACTGAGAGCTTTATGATGTAGGCAGAGAGTCCCTAAATCCAACCATGTATTACTTACATTTTGGGTGAAGTGGTTCTGACAGAGGTTTTAGATTTAGCATGTAAACGAGCTCAGAAAGCTGCCCCTGCCACACCAGGCTCTCTATGTACAATTCTATAAACATTGAACTGCTAATCACAGCAGGGGGAATGCTAGACTAGCTGACCTCTTGTGATCTAGTCCAGCCATGGCAATCTCCTGAAGCTAAAACAAACATTGCGGTAAACACAACAAAGTTGATGATACTCATCACTGATATCTCTGTATTAAACCCTGCAGCATGCTGTCTTCAGATTACATAGTAAAAACCTGCTGACAGATTCCATTTAATGCTGATGTTATAGCAAGTTATCATACTTTGTAAAATGTACCTATTATGGTCATGAACTGTACCAGCTATTATTTATTTATGTAGTCTGCAAAATGTACATTTTTAAAGTGCTCAGTGAAACTAAGGCAATTTCTATGACTTGTCAACATTTGACCTAACATAGGGCTTGTTAAAAAATCCGAAATAATCACGACTTGCAATTAGCATCTGGCAATACCACTCCGGTAGTCCCAGATGGTGTTGGTAGTGATAACAGCCTGACTGCTGGGACCAATGATTGACTGCAGCTGTCCAGGTGACTAATAGATGGGGCATCATCAGTTCCATTCTCAGCAGGACCTCTGGGCAGCAGCACTGACTGGTTTGGAAGAAGAACAGTAATTGATAACTATTTCTTTATCTGCCATTACATTCACATAACTACATCTTCAGTCCGAGTGCTTGGAAAAAATGACTGTACACAAATGGCCGTCAGTCCAAAGTTATTCAGTTGTGCTGTTCAGATGAGGGTTTTTTTTTTTGCATGGACTGAGTCCACCTGTTAAAATAAAAATGTAGAATTCTCCAGTCTCTTCCGTGTTTCAGATGAGGCTCACCTATTCAGGTCTATGGGTGTACAAAAAATAGTGAAACCCATATGGATCAGCCGTATAACATCCAGTTGTACGGGTACATTGCAAATCTTAAGATAGGAAACTGGTCTTGGTGCTAAAATGCTAAAGCTAGGTTTCACACACGGTTTTCAGCTGTTAGGTTGTGTCCTGTATTTTGCAGGATACACCGGACACAACCTAACAGCCCCGGACAAAACAGAACCAGAGGGCAAATACCCTCCGATCCGGTTTTGTGCCGCAATCCTCCCTGCGTGTGGCTGCTGCTGTCCAAGTGCTGAAATTTCAGCAATGGAGCTCTCCACTGCTGAAATTTCAGCCAGCAGCTCTTTCAGCTGCGCTTGTCCAGGTGCTGAATGAGGAGGCTTGAATTTCAAAGCCGCTGCTCATTCAGCACCCGGCGTCCAGGAATCGGTCCAATCTTTGGTGGATCCGGGGCAATCCAACGCTCATACACTCCCATGTTATGGGGCGCCGGATTCGGGAGGATCTGATTTTGTCAGATTTTTGCATCGGACACAAAAACTGATTGAAATTCAGGTTTTGTGTCCAATGCACAAATATGACAAAACTGGATCTCCTGAAAAAGCACCAAACTGGACCCAAAACATTCACAATCCGGCGCCATAGGATACATGGGGAGCAAAATCGGATCCAGGGCTGTATGGTTCACACCGGACAACCCTGGAGCCAAAAACCGTGGGGTGAAACTAGCTTAACTTCCGATATATAGAAAGAGGTGACGATACAGATGGAAAAAAGAGAAACTGGTCAATTCTTTCTTTGTACGTTCATGTGAATTTGGTCTTCTAATGATCCCTATCCTAAAGGCCCTGTTATATGGCACGACATCACTGATACGTCACGGGTTTGGAGGCGTACCAGCGATGTTGTTGCGACCTTGTTGCGTGTGATCTGGCAAGTTTCAACTATAAATCGTTGGATCAGAGTTGACAGGTTTACCAACATGTTAGTAAACCTGACTATCTTAACTCCAGGAACCTGCTGCACCTTTTCTGTGTGACACTGCGATAACTATGTCGCAGACGACGTCGCCCATTCACAGCAATGAGCAGGGATCGTTAACGGGGTTTGCGTCGATGCCTTGTAACGGTACCTTAAGGCACGGTAATGAACTACAGCTGCATGTTGTGAGCAGAAGTTTGGGTAAGAGTTGCCAAATCCAGGCCCCCTGTGATATCACTCTACAGCTGTTGGCTGAAGCTTCACCTTGCTGATTTCTTGCTGGATACATAATGCCATTAATATCGAGAGTTCTGCTATATTTTAGTTGCTTCCGTCCCTGAACAGGAAGCTGGAAAAATAAGGTGAGATATGCTAGTTATCAATAGAGATGAGCAGACCCACGAAGTTCAGATTCTGGGTGTTCAGCTGGACTTTACATAAAGTTCTGTTCTGGACCCAACCTTGACCCAAAACTAATTTTAAGTAAGTGATTGGCCAATTCTGCTCTCCGCCCACATACAGCCAGCTATAAACAAAGCACTCCCGGGGAAGGGAGGCAGGGTCTTGTAATTTTCAATTCTTTGTGCACACTACATCTGATAATGCAGATTTTCTCCCCAGTGCAGCCTATCAAACACTGTAAGCGTCTCACACTGAGCGGAGCACGACTGTACCGAGCACCGATTGTACCTGAGCACAGTGATGCTCCCTCTAGTTTTTGTGTACATAAAGCACCTGAATACTGATTTTTTTTGTAGTCTGCATTCAGCACGAACACTGAACTTTAAAGTTCGGGTTCGCTCATCACTAGTTATCATTAATTAATACACTCCTTGGTGTGATTGCTAAAGCTGTAGGACACTCGTTAGATGGTGTCACATAGAAATTAGAGCATCTGGTTATTAAAATGGGCATCAGGGGCGTAACTACAATGGGTGCAGGGGTTGCAATGCACCCAGGCCCTGCAGCCTAGGGGGGCCCCAAGAGTCCCTTTGGCCTATAGAAAAAGACTAATAATGTTAAAGATTTGCAATAATTGGGGGCCCCGTTGGAGCTTTCGCATCAGGGCCCCCGGGCCTGAAGTTACACCACTGATGGGCATGTATATAGTATTTGTGATGATCTTCCTAAACAATGCACTTTCTATTACATTTGTGACTAACATCTCATGTTCTATGGATATTTTGCAAAGTGACGTCTCTCCCTGTGAGAACATCCTCCTTCCCATATGGGAAGATTTCCTCCAGATTTGATCCTTTCCCACATTGAGCCTTTGTCCTGCTTTCTTCCCAGTGTTAGCGGGGCGGCGGAGGCTCACAGTGTGCAGATCATGTTACTGTACATGTTCACATGGCTTCTTCCCCTTCTTCTCTCCCTAGTGGCGTGATCACGAAGAGCAAATAAACTGTGAACTTTCACTTGAACTCATTCCTCCACATCAACAGTGAGTGGAGCTCTTAGAGGCGCGCCGCCCTCCACACCCATTATGGAGATGCAGACGACTCGGTCTTCCCAGAGCTTTCAGCTGAAAGATGCTGAATCTGTAATGAAACTTTTTAAGATGCCAAAGTAGCGAAGCCTTTCACTCACCGTCGTCCGGGTTGTGATTGATGCTGCGGAATTTTTGCAGTAATTGATGATATTGCTTTACTTGAGTCTGTTAGTGCAAATAATTATTAATCAATATGCACTCAGCATCGGCCCGGACCATCGTTTTGATGCATGATTTATTCCAAACATTTCCATTCAGCTTCGTTTACAAGGAAGACAATCAATTGGTTAGTGGCCTATGGTACTTTAATTAGCTAAAGAGCAGAATTTCTTTTGCGGATTTTTACTTGTTACATGTTTTTTTTTTTCTTTTGGTGGTTTTCTATGGTTTTGGGACATACTATGATTAAAGGGGAATCCTCTGCAAAGATTCATGTCCAATGTCTCGATATTGAAATGCATCTCTCAGGGAACAATGATTACCTTTTCAGCATGGACTATCCGTGTCTGTTTAGACTCTGTAGGAAGCAAAGCCGAGGTCTGAGCCCCCCAGCTCAGGAGAGGAACATAACGATGAGGGTCTCTTCATTAATAGATTGCAGTGTATGAGTGATCACTTTTTTGGATAATTAATTGTGTGACATTATTTTAATATTTTGTAAACATTTTACAGATTGAATGTTTTATTACACGATGCATACAGTAGTAATAATGTCCAATAGAGGGAGTCAGAGAGTCAGATCAGTCCATACATGGAACACACAGAATACCTACCATAGATGTTAACTGTTATAGGAAGCATGTATATACATTGTACCTTCATGGTTATGCCACAGTGCATAGTGTAGTTATACAGTCCAAAAAAGGGAGACAAAAAGTTAGAGTATGGGACAGACTGTTATTATAAAGACTATATGCATGATAGCTGTGTATTTATCAATTGTAAGTAACCATGCACTCACATTGTACCTTCATGGCCCAGAATAATTGGATAGAATAGGTTGAATCCATGGTTTGGTAGGACTAAAAACATTAGTACGACAAGCTAACATACGACCATTTTAGTTCTGGAAGATCGTAGACGAGTCCGTGTCACTCATAACTTCCATTTAGGCTACTTTCACACAATGCATTTTTTGCGCTTTTTGCTGCACTTTGCACCCGCGCAAAAAGCGCCATAAAAAAACGCAGTGCATTCACACACTGTGTTTTTTAACGGGCTCACGTCTCCCCCAAAAGTGCAGGGGAGAAGTGATGTCACACAGGGGAGGAACAATCTTCCCCTGTGTGACATCTGTGACAGCCCCTTTTGGGTTTCGTAGTGTATTAATATAAACTACAAAACCCGAATTAAACAAAGGCAAATGTGTTAAAAATAATAAAGAATGAATACTTACCCTCCTCCGGGTGTTCCTGGAGCCGAGAGATCCACAGGTATCAACCTTCCAGGACCTATCAAGATCGCTGATTGGTCGCTGGCGGTCATGTGATATGCGTGTCATAGCACATCACATATCACATGACTGCGAGCGGCCAATCAGCGATCTTGATAGGCCCTGGAAGGTCAGTACCTGTAGATCTCTCAGCTCCCGGAACACGCGGCGGAGGGTAAGTATTACATTTTTTATTATTTTTTACACATTTTGACAACTTTAATTTGGGTTTCGCAGTGTATATTAATGCACTACAAAACCCAAAAGGGGCTGTCACACAGGGTAGGATGTGCCATCATATCTTGCAGCGTCGGCATGTTCCCGATGGAATTGTGCATTGTCTGAACGGCTATGCGTAATTCCAGCATAGAATTCAGATAGAATATGCGGTTCTAAAGTAGAGCGCAGGGATGAAACGGGATACTTTGATCTTTAACTCCGTAACTTTATTCATAAAAAGCTCCACACCACAACGCGTTTCGACGTACAGACGTCTTCCTCAAGCGGATCCGCTTGAGGAAGACGTCTGTACGTCGAAATGCGTTGTGGTGTGGAGCTTTTTATGAATAAAGTAACGGAGTTAAAAATCAAAGTATCCCGTTTCATCCCTGCGCTCTACTTTAGAACCGCATATTCTATCTGAATTCAATCATACAAATCCCCTTGGGGAAAGCGGTGACAGAGCTGCAGGCGGGATAAGGTTAATGGATCAATCTGGTGTTTCATACCCCAACCCTGGAGAGAGAGCGTGGACAGCACGAGGCCAGGAGCAGAGGTGATTGAGGATACAGGAGCACTACAGATCCAAGTCTGGCAGCCTGAGCCACAAACTATGTTCACAATCTGGTTGTGCGGATCGGGCACAACCATTAAATGTTAGTTCATTCATAATACAACCGCTTTAAAAGCAGGAGAAATCCACAGGTGGCGCAACACTATTTTTTTTTTTATATGCGTAATTCCAGCGGGAATAATGGGCTCCTATGGGAGAAAGCACGGGCGCAGGTGCGTCAAGAATTGACATGGTCATTCTTTTTACACCTGCACTTTCTCCCATAAAAGTGCTGCGTATATTTACACACTGTCTGCACAGCAAAGTGAATTTCACATTCACTTTGCCAGCAGACGCACACACGCACTGTGCTTTTTTAAAAAGCGCACGCAAAAAAGCGCAGTTTGTGAACGTAGCCCAAACCATGTGACTTGCCACGTGCAACCATTAATTGATCAGTATAGTTACGGGGTTGGTCGCAGGTTGCATCTCGGACCCTATTGACACACCACAGGCTTCTTGATCTGCAACCAGGCCTAAGATTGTACGTTATTTTGCATAGCAGTAATATATATATATATATGTATAATATATAATATATAGCTGCAGTCCCAGATGTTGCCTGGGATCAGGACCAGCTCCAGGCTTTTGTGGGCCCCTTTAACACGTACCAAGATTTATGATTATAATAGAGTCTGAGAGCTGTGTGTGTGTGTGTGTGTGTGTGTATATGTGTGTATATATATATATATATATATCTCTTATAATGTAATACACAGGCTGCTGCTGGGCTGTATCAATAATGCAGAGGCTGCTGCTGGGCTGTATATGATAAGGTATGTGTGTATACATAAAGTTATGACAATGCTTTAGCTTTGAAAATAGTAAATTTAGATTTTTTTCTGCAATTTCTGTTTTCCCATGTTACCTGACTTCCTATTGCCATATTGTACATACCTTTTCTTTCTCCCAGTACTTAGGTTTGAAGTGAGACAGTCTGGCTATCTGCCTATCTATCTACCGTATCTGAAGTAAAAAAATAGAACACAACACTGAAATAAAAAGTGAAAAATGTGGAATTTAATTGCCCATATGGCGTGGCAACGTTTCGGCTTCAGATTAGCCTTTGTCAAGCCATATGGGTAATTAAAACCCACATTTTTCAACTATATTTGGAGGCTGCCTTCTGTGTTTAACTTTATTATTTTCTATTGGATTTTTGGTTCCTGGAGGGCCTTGCCACTCACATTAAAATGGCTATTCAGTGCTGTTCCATTTTTATCTATCTATCTATCTATCTATCTATCTATCTATCTATCTATCTATCTATCTATCTATCTTTCATACTCCAGTGTTAATAAGCTTTGTATAATCACAGTAACTGATGCTGTCTGGACATTTCTCTCTGCTGATTATATACAATTGGGTAATATTTTTCCTCTCCATCCAAGTTCTAGGGTTCCTGTGGCAGATTGTAGTCATTATTCTGTAGTAAACACTTTGTCCACAACTTTCATTCACTGAGGTAACATTTGTCCATTACAGTGGACATTTGTGACTTGTGTAGTATGCGGTATTACTGATGCCTCGACTACATCAGCTCATCGGGTAGTACTGGGAATGTAATGTGCATAGGAACACACAGGAAGCCTCTGAAAAAAGAAGCGCAAAGAACACGCCCGGCCGTCTGTAATAATACCGGAACTTCTACGCAGCCTAATAGCAAATAGAGGTGACCACGGAGGACCCGGCAAACACAGGAAAATCCGCTCCGTTTGTGTGACATCAAACAGTTGAAACTTTTGGCAACTTTCCCAGCAAGGCAGCACCCCTTCCTCCCAGTCTCTTGCCTGCTGTCTTCAGAGCCTGGGATTCAGACTTTCTTGGATCAAAAACATCTGCCTTGTATGTACATCCACTACATGGCTGAGACTGAAGGGCAAGGCTGGAGGTAACCTGTTATCCAAATCCCTTACTTGCCTGTTTTGCTGACCTTCTCATATTGTCACCATTGAGAGTTCAGTGCGTTAACATCTCCATCATCTGCTGTGATGCTTCCTGGCTACTGCGCTTCACTTCTCCTATAGCCCAGATTTCGGGTTTGGGTGTTCTCTTTTGGCTGTCAAGAGATCTTTATGGTACAATTCTGTATGTATCCAAATGCCAGAAAAGATGTTTGGTGCAGGCGCTGGAGAAACTGGGGTCTAAAAACAAAATAGTGTCTGCTTGAACTAAAGGGTTAAGGTCACTTCAATTGCTGCAACAACTTTTATTTTAGCATTCAGAGGTAAATCACTACTCGTTTTGAAGCCCCACTGGCTTATTGTTCGTGTGAATTTAATCTTTTATTTATTTTTTTACAAAAAGCCACAAGTCAAAAAAAGAAACATTTTAAAGGACTTGTTTAGGACTTTAAAATTAATGACCTAGTTTAGGAAAAGTCATCAATGTCTGATGAATGGGGGTGCGACACTTGGCACCCACTGCTGATCAGCTGTTCCTAGTACAGGCTGGAACTACTCAGGCTGGAAACACACAGTCCGAGTGACATGCAAACTATTCGGACGAGTCTCGCATGACTAATTTGGAACAGCCTCCGCCTTTGTGGACGGGAGTGTGGAGCTGCATAGAAACACAAATAGCGGATACTATCCCGCCCAGACAGGAGGAGGCCGTTCCAAGTTAGTCATGCGAGACTCGTCCGAGTAGCTCACTGTCACTTGGCCAGTGTGTTTCCAGCCCTATGGTGTTGCACAGCCCTGCCAACTATGTGGAGGCCATCGCTAGATACTGGATATCTGCCTCATTTTTGGATCAATATGGTGCGGATGTACAGTACAGAGCTTTGATTTGCAACCACAGCCACCCGTATTAAGAAGAGCGTTTGGGTAGGGGTGGTGGGTGTTGCATCCCCACTGATCATACATTGATGGCCTATCCTAAAGATAGCTCATCACTATTAAAGCCTCACACAACACCTTTTAAAATTGCAAATGATAAATCAGGCTCTATGGCTCCAATTTGTTAAGGATGGCGTTTTTCTCGCACATATAAATGAAAAGAATGCTGTAGCAAACAGGTTTGTGGAGTCGGTAAGTCAAACATCCACTCAAACTCATCAATTTCCTGGATCTGACTCCACCAAAATGGACACGACTCCACGACTCCGACTCCACAACCAGGGATGTGAGTCAGTAAGCAAACATCCGACTCCTCAATTTCCCTGGATCCGACTACACCATAATTAACACCGACTCTCCGACTCCGCAATCCTGGTAACAAGATGAGTCAAATACATTGAGAGATGTGCGTCTTACAGCCGTCATGCTCCTGTGCAAGATTCATTAATCAAGTGAAGAGAGGAAAAGACCCTGTTACCCCAATATTGATTCGGGCTGCTGTAGCTGGGGCTCCTGAGACCGCACATAGTGCTCTGTAAAAATAAATTTTCAACTTTTTATACATTTGGCCAGCATCACTTCAGATTATTACAAGTTTTTGAAGAAGTTCTAATAAACTTGTTAAGAAGCGAGGGCTTCTTTCTCGCTCACAACCTTCTTGTCCTCTTCAGTGAGAGGTCACAGCCCTCATGTCTCTTCAGCAATGTCCCTGCACCTTTTCATGCCTTTCATCTTTGCCTTGCACTTGCCCCGAGTTATCTATTGACTTCCCATCTGTTGTACTTTGTTCCCACTGGTTTTTGTAACTGCCTCATCTGATTTATTTGTGGAGCTTTGGGACTTGATGAAATCCCCTTGGGCCCTACATCTGTCTTCAGGGCCAGCAGCTGGCAAGTCTTGGGATAGACAATGGGGGATTTATTGTCTAAAACTCATATTCACCCTCCCTTGTCTTCAAAGATTACATCACTGCAGGCATGTATAAGGCAAGTGATGGCTTAGTATGAGGAATCGGATTGTACAACCACTGGGACATAGATGCAGATATACACACACATCACACAGCCTCAAGTGAATAATATCTAATATTCACCAATAATCTACAAAGTATGTATATATTCAAAGCCTAATTTACTATAGGGTAAGTATAAATGGAGCACAGCTAAACTTTGCACGTCAGTGTTGTTTCTGGTAATGAAGTCCCATGTGCAGCCAGTTGGGAGTTAAGTAAATCGTTAAAGTTTCTTTATTTCTCCTGACATATATACCCTTAGTATTTTATAGTACAGATGCACAAATCCTCTATGAGGCCAATATAGAGAGGTGAGACACAAGTGAAATGGACCCCCCATATTTTGGATCACTTTGATGTGGGTGGGTTTTACATTTGTTGATTAAAAAAACACCAAGTACCTTACATTTTTAATCAATACTGAAGTTCATGTATTCATTAATCACAGTGTGCTGACGCCCCATGTATGTATATGTCTGTGGATTGGCCACCTAGCAGGTTTGTGCACCTGTACATTAATTTAATACTAAAGGTGTGTGTGTGGTCCTCCTCCAGGGCTCAGCACCTTTATCCGCCTATCTTTCCCAGCAAATTATTCATTACAAGCTATATCAGGTTTTCCGTTCCCTTCCCTGGTTCAGATCAGGTCTGGCACATAGAGAGGTAAGATACAGGGAACATTCAATTACCTGGATGCACATCAAATTTCCCTGATAAACTTGTGTAATTTGGTTAATTCGAACCTTGGCAGATTTGATCATCTCTGTTTATCAGGATCCATTAGATACATTATAAATGTGTGATTGCTGATTGGCGTCTGGCTGCTGTCAATGGGGATCTCAAAGTTCCCTTTGTTATTAAAATGTTACCAAGCATGTGAATAAACTGCTCCATTAAAGGGAATCTGTCAGCAGGTTTTTACTATTGAATCTTAAGAGCTGCATGATGTAGGGGTGGAGACCCTAATTCCAGGGATATGTCACTTACTGGACTTCTTAGTGCAGTCTTCATAAAATCCCTGTTTTCTCTGCTGTAGATGCAGTAGGTCAGAGTGCTGAGTTGTGTATAACCCCGTTCACACTTTTGACAGCTTCCTACATTGTGAGAAAAGTGTCAATCAGTAATGGAGGCGAGATTACTCCGATTAGCTGGACTTCCTGGCACACGACACCTAGTCCTGCAGTGATAATCTTCCACTTATAAAACACTGATTGTATTGAAGCTGTGCAAGTGACACATCTTTGGAATCTAGATCTCTGCCCCTACATCATGCTGCTCTTAAATTAAATAGCAAAAACCTGCTGACATCCGATTTAAATGTCAATAGGAGTTATAGAAAGGTAATGGAGCAGTGTTCGTGCATGCTCAGCAACCCTTTCACACTCGGGACACAGGACCAGTGGGGGTCTCAGCTGCTGGACCCTTACCATTTATCACTAATCATCTGTCCTGTGGATAGATGATAAATGTTGTTTTTGGGACAAGCGCTTTCAACAATAAGGACACATCATCAGTAATTTTCTGATCTCTTATTTCTCTCCTTCAGATGGACAGGACATGGAGCGTGGATGTATTCTGACAGTCTGTTTGGTTAGTGAAGTGGTGACAGTCTCTACCTTCCCTCTTGCAGGAATTCCCTTGAATATACAGGGGACATTCCTTTTGTTTCCCTGTGCCCTGTGACAGGCTAATCAGGAAGAGTGAATGGGGATAATAAAAGAGGGTCCTGGGTGCATTCCTCAGATTTCACTGGCTGTAAAATGATGCATCTTCTTCGAAAGGACCACTGAGGGCGGCAGGAAGCCACATCTGGACCAAAGGACTTAAAAGACTCTATAAAAGTGATCTGACCTCCATTGTGGCTCCCAGACATCCTCCTCACCACAGAAATCGCTTCAAAAGGGTCCCCCCCATTAGTTGCTAATAAGTCAAACGTTTTAAAGCGGGTATTATTCCTGTCTGATTTTAATTTGCGGTGATTTATTGCACAGAGATGGTGCGAAATGGACAACAAATCACTAAGACAGAATGTGGAAATTAATCTTATCAACAGCTCAATAAGGAAGGAACCCATGGGATCCTGCGAGTAACTCTTGGTGTAATTTCTTCCAAATTTATCACTGTGGATCCCACTGAAGAATCTGTCAGTGGATGGTTTGCAATGTCTAAGCTGATATTGGTTTATTACCTCTCTTATAGGACATGTAGACCCAGTTACCATCGTATGAATATATTTACTGCCAAGTCCATATCTGCTCATGTCCTTTCTTCAATACTTTTAGTAATTTTCATATGTACAGGCCCTTTTATGCTCTTCTGCCCTCTTTCCCTGTTCCCTGCCTGCCGCCCACCTCCCAGGTCTGACTGACAGGTCACCCTTGTTTCAGTACCCTGTTCTCTCGCAGGTACTGACCACTGCCAGGGTGGTGCATGAACAAACTGATCACTGCATATAGGGATGCCACAAAGACAAGACAGGACATGCGCCACCCAGGCACTGGATGAGATTTTTGACAGATGAGACATGTCACTGAAACAAGACATTACCCAGGGCATGTGCTGTTGAGCACAAAGATGTTTTATGCAAATCAAAAGATTGTTTCACTGGAGAAATGAGCATCGGCAGCTTGTTCCCAATAATCATGCAGTGTCAGGTCACCATTTTACGCCAAGCATTGTTGTCTGGATAAAAAAGCTAAGATTAATAATCACATTCAAATATTGATAATATACACATTTGTTTGCCTGTTTTCTTTATAATTTGGCCCGTCAAGGGGCTGTGCAGATTTGGGATGAAAGTCTGCAGTCACTCTGTGTGACTGCGGACTCCTGAATCTTCTCAACATGTGCACCACATACTGTCAGGAGTCTACAGTGCCAACAGACAGTGAGATCGGGCGGTCACATATGCAGTTTGCATACTTCCGGCCACATCTCAACTAGACGTGCATACCATACTCTGTCTGGATACTCCAGTGCCAGAAGTGAAAGTGAGCCTTCTCATGAACACTGATACGCAATTTGCATACTTATGGCAACAACCCAACTAGACATGCACAGCCTCGCTCATTGCAAGTGTATTCAGCAAGACTGAGCACATTTAATCGGCACGTGACCTCATGTATCACATACTTGCAGTGACATGGAGGCCTGCTCTCGCCGCCGGCACTGGGGAATCCTGACGACATGTGGTGCACACAATGAGATTCACAAGTCTGCAATAAGAGAGTAACTTCACATTTTCATTCTAAACCTGGACATCTCCTTTAATGATTTACTGTATGTATGCAAAATTTTTCTAAATCCTCATTAGCAGAAAAAATAAGTCTGCAAAGACAATAAACAGTGAAATAAGTATCCTAAAATAACATGTTCGCAAAAGACATAATGGGCCCGGCTGGCCACACTTATGTAGAAGTTACATCTTGATAGGGCAGAACAGTTTCTGTTGATGATTCTTGTGTACATGAATATTATTTGAAGATGAGCCTATAATCTTGAGTACCACACCCACAGGCTAGATTTAGATATAGGGAAGAGGAGGCCAAATCTCAGGAACGGGGAGATAGAGAGGAACAAAAAAATGAAAACCCTACGTTCAGAGAAACGGCTGCATTTAGACCTAATAATATATGCTTTTATATATATTTATGGCTTGTGACACGTCCTGTTTAAGAAAATATCTCATACTAGCTGTGAGCCCGATGCAAATGCATCGGGATTCTAGAACGTGCATTAATTTGATTATAGTAGATAGCTATTTTTTATTGTATTATTTATTTTGTTTTGTTTTTTTACAATTTTTATTATTATTAAATTTTTTTATTATTTGTTATTTTAATTGAATTTATTTGTATTAAAATTATTTTATTTTATTTAAAAACCGCATCTGCGGAGCGGTTGCGGTAATCCCCATACAAAGTATAGGGGGACTTGTGGCAGGTGCGGCAAAACCGCACTTGCCGCACCTGCCGCAAGTCCCCCTATACTTTCTATGGGGATTACCGCAACCGCGCCGCAACTTGCACTTGCGGCGCGGTTGCGGTAATCCTTATGGGGATTACCGCAACCGCGCCGCAAGTGCTCGCACTCAGCCAGCGACTCGCAATGCGGCGCGGTTGCGGTAATCCTTATGGGGATTACCGCGACCGCGCCGCAAGTTCTCGCACTCAGCCAGCGACTCGCTGCCGCACCTGCCGCAAGTCCACTTGCGGCGCGATTGCGGTAATCCCCATAGAAAGTATAGGGGGACTTGCGGCAGGTGCGGCGACTGAGGTAGCGACTCACAATGGCCTCGCGGCCATTGCTCGCGCTACACAGCGACTCTCAATGGATCCCCTTTGAAAGTATAGAGAGACTTGCGGCAGGTGCGGTTGCTGAGGTAGCGACTCGCAATGGCCTCGCGGCCATTGCTCGCGCTACCTCAGCGGTACATCGCTAATTTTGTGGCCGAGCCTCTGGTTCTATTTTCGGCCAGCGACTCGCAATGGCCGCTTCGCGGCCATTGCTCGCGCGTGGTGATGTCACAGCGTGACATAGCCACGGTGTTTTCGGGGTCCGACACGAAAATGCCTACGGCAATTATATAGTAGATACTTTAATTGGATGCACTATAGGCACACAGTGTTAGTCAGGACTCCTATACGAGTGAGGTGGAGTGCCTATAGCTATGCAGAACCCATAGACGCTCCATCGGTGTGGTTTCTTTAAAAATTCCAGCTCCCTCAATTTTTTTGTGTGAAAACATGTTTATTGTTACCAAAAATAATGGATAAAATACAATTGAAACTTTACCTACGCTTTTCGAGCAATAACACATTCTTAATCATAGCTCTATCAGTGTGTATATTCTTCAATACCACTGT
Source organism: Allobates femoralis (assembly GCA_033576535.1). Taxonomy (NCBI): domain Eukaryota; kingdom Metazoa; phylum Chordata; class Amphibia; order Anura; family Aromobatidae; genus Allobates; species Allobates femoralis. Next base: position 523,105,407 of record JARQOC010000005.1, read on the forward strand.
CTTCGTGATACATCTTGCTCTCCGATATTTATTTATTTATTTTTATGAAAAATGTTTCATCATCTAAACCAAAAAAGAGCATCTCTTCTTGTACCTTATTTTCTTTATCTATTGTTTGTATTTTATTTGCTTCTTATCAAAACCCGCTTAATCTAAACATAAAGGAGCATTATGAACCAGCTGTCTCCATATCTCCGCTGCAGTTTTATTAATCTCCATGACATAATCAGGTCAATTGTTCTCATCGTGACGACATATTCCTCCAAGATTTCCCCCCACCGTGCGTCTGCCTGTCATTATCAGATCTTCTAAGCTGTCACTTCTTTTTTTATCTTCCAAAGACTAAAGTCTTGATCCATGCAAAATCACCAGCCGACAGGGAATGCGGCTAATTTGTCGTCTAGTTGTGTACGCGGAGAAGCTTCATGGTGTACATGTATTTCGTCCCGTCATCATCTGGCTGTAGAACGGTTACCGGCCAACCTCCCATGAGAGGCCGATGTCTAAATCGTAGGGATGATTTAAGGACAGCGTTACCTATACAGATTTCATCGAGGCCCGCTTCACAACAGAAGATTTTTTTAGGTTAAAGATCATCTCCCCGGTAGAGATCCAGCCTCAGTGGAGTATTACTGAGATTTATGACGTTGCGGAGAGACAACTCCACGATGTCTTCCACATGGAACTCATTCATTCCGGGCCGCGTGCCTCACATTTCCACTGTATATATTTTGTTTCTGTTACTCGTGTGGCCTTTTTGCCTTCAGGTTATTTGAGTAGAACTTTGACATTATTTTTGTTAAACATTTTGATGTTATGTATAAATTAGAGAAACTCGCTAACCACACTGCTGTAAGGTTGGGGAACTTATATCTGCTCTTTTCTTTTACTTTTATATCCATTTTATATAATATTTGATTTTACTACAGTGAAGATTATATTAATTTTTTACCATTGTATATAAAATCTACATATATGTATATATGTATTTGTCAATGGATCACTATGAGAAATAGTTTCAGACATTTATCAAACCTTATGCAAGGGGAAAGTGTAAGGTTGCTGATAACAATCAGATTACAGCTACGTATTAAATTGAAGTGCAAATCCCAACCGTTAAGTTCTGAATATTGAGTAGATTCTCCTGCTGTTTTGGAAAAACACAATATAATGTGCTGATTGTGATGAGTTTTGCAGAATTAAGCTGCTCATACACTTTAGGCAATAGTCACCCGAACAGAGACCCATCCTTTACCCCAATGCCGGCACGCTTAATTTGGGTGAGCACGCATGTGTTCTGAATGAGAGGCCAAAATAAAACTGCCGGAGAGGATAAAAAGCACAAGGAACGTCTTGTTGAATGATTAAATGATACCAATGTAGGTATCAGTGGCTTCACCTTGTGTGGTTGTGAGAGTCACAACCACTATAAAAGCATATCATGGCTGCTGTGGTCGCCAGCGTGGTGTACATAAGATAGGAAGGATGAATCGTTAAAAACCACACTGCCATATTCCACAGACATAGAGAGTGAATAAAGTATTGATTAATCAGTCAGTGCATTCCCAGGGCTCCTTGGCCCTTTCCTCAGGATAAATCAATAAATTAATACTCCTGAGGAAGGCAGTAGTCCTGAAATGCACTGACTGATAAATCAATACTTTATTCACTCTCTGATGTCTCGTGGAATATGGCAGCCCAGTTTTAACATTTCATCCTCCCTATCATATGTACTGAATGAATGGCATGAGGTACAAAAGTCATTTTTTTTTCTGGAGAAGTGAGAGGTTTTCAAAGGGATTGTCCACTACGTGGACAAAAAACCTTTGTTTCTCCTTATAAAATAATAACCGTATACTCACCTCCAGTTGGGGCGCCATTCCAGCGATGTCTGCTCCAGCTCCTCTGGGACTCACCTGACATAATGTCATGTGGTCCTTGCAGCCAATCAGCAGCTACTTCACTCTCTCTTCCTTTAGAAAAAAAACAAAGATCCGGAGAAAGTAAGAGCTACTGTTGTTCACTCTTCTTGGATTTCTGATGTGTCCAAAGGAGGGGAGAGCGAAGCAGCTGCTGATAGGCTGCAAGGATTTCATAACATATCACTGTCACGTAAACCCTGGGAGAACTGGCACAGACACCACTGGATTGGTGTGCTTACCCGAAGTGAGTATAGTTGTTAATTCTATAAGGAAAAACAGTGATTCTCTATGCTTTGTCGCTCTCACCTTTCAATCCCTTTTATATGGTAGTTTACTGCATTTTCAGTACAGTCTGTAAAATAAAAATGAGAATAGATTTCCGTTAAAGGAGATGTCCAATTTTAGAGATATGGTCTCATTCCTATAAGCTCCCTATAGTCCACTAAAACTTGGTGAAAGCAACTATATTCTTGCTTATTTCCACCTTCCCCCTTTTTTTTAGATCTACAGTATCACAGATCATTGAGTGCACATCATTAACTGTTGTCTGCCTGTCCCTATAAAAGGGAATCTGTCACTAGGATTTTGCTACCTCACCTGAGAGCAGTATAATGTAGGAAAAGACCCTGATTCCAGCAATGTGTCATTTTGTTTACTGGGTGCAGCAGTTGTAATACAACCAGTTTCCAGCTGTAGCACGTACCAGAGCTCAGAAAGCTGGCCCTGGCCATACTAGGCTCTCTGTGTACATTGTATATTGGCAGAAAGCTGCTAATCCGTTTGGGTGTGGTTGGACAAGGAGGCACCTAGTCCGTCAGTGATAAATCACTTATTGTTTTGAAACAACAGCACACTGGTCAATTGTTGAGAAGTGTCTCAGCCCCCACCTCATGCTGCCCTCAGATTACATGGCAAAACCTGCTGACAGATCTCCTTTAATCCAGTGGTGAAAACGGCATTATTTTGTAAAGTCGTTTAGTTGAGAATCAACCTGCCGACCACCGTATATTTTTCTCTCTTTGATCATTCTTATACGATGAGTATCTCTCCTTTTCTATACACATATGAAGAAACATTGTGACATTGCTTGTTATATTTGCCAGCCATCGCTACAGTAAACATCCAAATTATGCAGGAAAAATACGAGTGCAACCCGATCTCAGGTCACAGACAGCCGAGGTGGGTAATGAGCGCCGGGAAGCACCCTGGCGGAGAAAGGCCCCCATTAAGTCTTATAGGTGTGATACCTTCTAATGAATGTGAACATACGGGCAGCAGTGCTAGACCAGGCTCATTTCCAGGAGGCCCGAGTCATTTACTGCTCGTTCTTTGTAATAAAGCATGTGTACGGGAAACATTGATTCCCTGGGCTGTCAATGAGACTCATTGCAGGGGGCCGTGTACTCTCCTTTTTTTTCTTTGTGTGTTAGCAAACAGTCCCTCAATGCTAAAAGACATTTTGATCCTTTTGCATTCCCCGAATCCATGATCAATTTCAGATTGATCAACTCTTTTTAATACCGTCACCACTAATGATAGGTTCACAGGTTGAATTTCTTTCATGCATCATTAATCTCGTTTAGCTCGGGCAGATAATACAAATTCCTTAAGACCAATTTGTTTAATTGGTTTTCCGATGCTATTGAGGTGGGGGGGTCACTTTCCTGCTTGGTCGGTGTTGTTTTTTTAAGTACTTATTAACCCATTGATTCATCACAATGATTATAATAGTGCATAGACATCTAAATAAAATCTTATTATTCATGCGTATGCAATGAATTCCGTATGCTTATCAACCAGTTTTATTAATGAGCCTGGATATTGAGGTTTTTTGTTTAGACATTCATAATTTTTTTTCTATATACAATTGAAAGTTTTAATCGTTTATTTTTACATTTATTTTATCTACATTTATTTTTACAAATACCCGATTAATATGATCTTCCACTGGATAGCCTTTACCGTAATGTCATCTTGAATTATTAATCAGATTTTCTAAAAATAAATTTAGGTGTAAGAAAGATAAACATACACCGTATATGCCTTCATCACATCTTTATCCTTATAAATTATAGAACGCTGACATTTTCTACAGACTCTGTGATAAAGGATTATTAAATTACCCAAACCAGTAGGGTTCTCCAAACACCAGCGTCACAGCTGTGGGATTGACCCTGTAATGTATGAAATTCTTAATGTTATATATGTGTACCACGGTAGCCATCACACAGAAAATATTAAGATCTGAGAGTTCTTAGTGGTTGGTACCTTTTAATGGTAACTGAAAAGTAACTGAGTAGTAAGAAGCTTTCAACCAGGGCTGTAGAATCGGTAATCCAAACATCCGACTCCTCAATTTCCCTGAATCCGATTCCAACTCCACGAAAATGAACACCGACTCCATGACTCCAACTCCACAACCATGGCTGTGAAGTCAGTAAGCCAGACATCCGACTCTCATCCCTGAACCCAACTCCACAGCCCTGCTTTCAACACAACTAGGTCTCTTCGTCAGGCTGGAATATTACTAAAAAAATTCTTAAATTATTCTTAATAATTATTCTTGTAAGAACAAACAGACAGGTAATTGCTAACTAACTGCCGGTTCTGCTTGCTGCCAATCTCTACTGGCACAGAGTGGTCACGGTCCGCTCCTGACGCTTCCACTGATGTCGCATCAACAGAGCAGCTGCTTCTCTTCAGATCTCCTCAGTTGATGGGACGTGACTGTCAACATCATACTGAGTGACGACTGTCTCCCCGTTGCCCAGCTGCTGGAAGCCGGCTGTCAATCAGCATGATGATGTCTGTCACGTCCTGTCAACAGAGCAGCGAAGAAGATGATGAAATGCTCTGTTGACGTGAAGCACCTAAATCACCAGTAGTGGTCCATAAGTTGGTCGGTGCCGGGTAGAACAGACTGGTAGTTAGCATCTACGTGCCTGGTAATTCTTATGCCCATGGTAAAAGAGTAAAATATTAAGCACCTAGTCAAAAGAGGCCAAGTTGTTGCGCTCTTATTTTTATTCCCGCTGCCTCTAGGTATTCATCTTTATTCTATTATAGAATTGGTAGTACAGTTCCAGAGATTCCAGCATTTTTTTTTATTTATTGGGTCCAATATACAAATGTTTACTATAAGGCAGCGTTGCTTACTGGCTTAATATGCAGAGAAGCCTAAAGACAATCCTCCAAAGAATTCTGTGAGCTCCGCCCTCTTGGTAAAGACCATAAAATTAGCATATTGGATGCACTAAATAAAAACAGCAAAACCTCTGTAGCTGCATGACAGACTTTAAGAGTGGAAACACACTATCCTTCTTACATGTGAGTCTCTCGGACAAGACACGGATCAGTGACCCTGAACGGCCTCTCGCTCTCTGGATGGGAGTGTGATGCTGCACAAAACGCAAGCAGCTGACACTTCCGTCCAGAGAGGGGTAGGCAATTCAGGGTCACTGATCCGAGTCTTGTCCGAGAGACTCGCATGTAAGTAGGTTAGTGTGCTTCCAGCCTAAAGGGAACACTCAAGCAGAGCTATGAAGTCTGTAAACCAAACATCGGACTCGGACTCCTCAATTTGCCTGAATTCGACTCCACAACCAGGGCTGTGAAGTTGGTAAGCCAAACACCCAACTCCGACTCCTCAATTTCCCTTAATACAACTTCACCCAAAATGGACACCGACTCCACGACTTCGACAGCCCCGCACTCAAGGGAGTAACAGAAAACACATAAAGTCACAAATTTAAAGTGCACCTGTCACAAGATCAAAAGTGGCAAGTTTTTTATTTTATTGTATTCCCGCAGTTTTCGTGAATATTCCTTTTTTTTTTTTTTTCTTTATATCCCATACAGTTGTAGAGATTTATATGGGTAGGTCTTTTTAGTTAGTGCTTGTTTCTATAGTCTTTTCCAATTGAATGTAGGTCACAGGATTCTCTGTGGTCATGTCTTTAGTCTGCATAATTACTCAGGGAGCAACGCCCCCTTTGGCAAAGAATATAAAAATTAGTATATTGGACTCACTATAGAGTGGCCTGTATCTCGGGAACAACATGGTAGATTTTATTAAAGAAAAATGCTAAATATTCTTGGGAACAGTAGTAATTAAATAAAAGTAAAAATTGTACACTTTTGACTTGGTGGCAGGTTCTTTTTAAGGGTTGGAGCATCTTAAAAAAAAAAAATAAAAGGAAGCCCCAAAGAGTTTTATTTTCAGTTACCACTGCTAAATATAAGGCACCCCTCCGAAAATAAGACATTTCAAACTTTATTTTATTAAGCATGCCCACCTAACAGGGCATGCACCTATGATTCTGGGTATTTACTTGCCCACCCGTTGCCCCCTGCTGTGCCACCTGTTTCCTGCCCGCAGCAGGGGAAGGTGGCAGGCAGCTCAGTAGGCGGCAGGCACCTATTCCAGTGCTGCACTATGCTCTTTCAGCCGCAGTACATGTACGAGAAGCAGCCGTCCATTCAGACGCCAGCAGCTGCCGCCACTCTGATTGGCCGGCTGCTTTTCGTACACGTACTGTGGCTGAGAGAGCTCAGTGCCATGCTCGGTTGCCTGAGATACATGTAGTGGTGGATCAGAGAGTGTGTGTCAGTGTGTGTGAGTTTCTGCAAGGGTATGATGGGGGCTCCAAGAGGTTATTGAGGGCTGCAAGGGGATATTGGGTGCTGCATGGAGATGATGGGGATCATGAAAAAATAAGACATCCCCTGAAAATAAGACGTAGAGCATCTTTGGGAGCACAAATTAATATAAGACGCTTTTATTTTTGGGGAAACAGGGTATAATTCCTTATAATCCATAAGCACACATTGATTATTTGGTGAGTTTTTTACCCCAGTACTTGTAAGGGTGCTTTCACATTGCGCTCCAGCACCCGTTATGTCCGAAACCCCATCCCTCTGTAAACTGTGTTCAGGTATCCGCCTGCAGTAAATATATACTCCTGAAAATGGTACACAATAGAGCACACGTTGACTGCGTCAACACTATTAAAGTCAATGGCCTCATCGGCACATACGTCCGTATCCCATTTTGTTGGGGGTTCGGACATAAACCCCAATGGGACCACTGAACAGGTGTGAGAACGCAATGTGAAAGTAACATAAGCCACAACCTGGAGTGGAACAATGAAGGGAAAAGTATAATAGAAACACGTCCCCACTTCTGTATTTATCACCCACGCCTGGATTTGGCTACAAAATGCACCAAATACTCAACTTGTGTACGTGGCCTTACGAGGTTTTACCTACAGCTACAGCTTTGCTCTCCAGGATGATCTGTCGTGGTCAGCAATGATCAGATATCTTCTATTAAAGTATTTCCGGTAGTTTTCATGAGTAGTTACCATGTGGATTTTCCTGCCTTTCCCTCATGTATTTGGGAAAGTATTACATGACTGATTGCTTAGTCTTTGTAATAAATCCTAGAAGGACATCACCTGAGCAGAAGACAAATGGCGCCAGGATAGTGCCCCGGTATAAGTGCGGATCATTGTAGTGACAGAGCTGTATGAATCATGACTCTGTGATCCCAGGCACTTACCAGAGGTCAAAGATAAAACCCCTGACATGTTTTATTTGGTGCTGCAGAGCTATTGTCAGCAATCTTCCACACCATTGACTCCTTGTTTGAGAGACTTTCCAATTGATTTCTTTCTTTCACCAGGATTTACTTTAAGGCTTCCTAGACTTGAAAGCTTAACTCTGTTGTGACCAGTATTATATAGGCGGAAAACAAGCAGAATTTATATGTATTTCTTTAAAAAAAAAAAAAAAAGTGTATAGCTGAGGTCATCAGGGAAGACATAACTAGCTCTTCCCTGCACTTGTGTATATTCACAAAATAGCTTAGAATAAATCACCAAAAGCAGTGGGCATGAAGGGATGTCAGGATGACACTGTCTTCCTAGTCTACTCCACTCTGTGTCGTTCTTGAAATTCAATGACGTCACTATGATGTCATCGATTTACGCATCAAAAATCAAATGCAAAATTAAAAGGTTCTGTATTGAGGTAGACAACAAGAGGCTACTCTCTTCCCTCTTTCGGACACAGGAGTAATCAACAGGAAGTGACGTTATGGCTGCCACCCACCACTACCTGTTGATTAACGAATTTGTCTGATGGCAGGGAGACAGAAGCCAGCAATTATTGGACATGAGCGAAGTGAATACAATTGCCGACACCGTTGGAATGGCGCCAGCATGGGAAATACAGGGCCTCCTAGTTTACCTGGGGGAGACGTATGGAATCAGCAGAGGTTATCCTAGTAGTGGACAACCCCTTTAATGTCCCATCTTTTTGGATTCTAATGTCAGCAGGGTACACATGATGGAGGATCTCTGCCGTAAACTTGCTGAGACGTTCATTGAGCAGTCATCCATATGGATGGAACAGGGACTCCAGATATGCACATCAATCTTCTTCCCACAGACACCAATTTTTATCATTTTAGACCTATCCAAACATGTAAAAAGTTTAAGTAAATAAGTTATCTTAAAAACTATCTTTCCAGGGGTCCTCATTATAGATATACGGTACACAATATACAAATTGCCATTCTTTAGGTCTACTAGTATTTTGCTAATTGACTCTCTGTGAATTCTCCCAATTTGTGAGCTTCCCGGGGTAATGTCAGCAATAAATAAAGTGGCTGCACTTTATAATGTGAAAAGAATAAAAATGCAGAAGAGACTTTCTTTCACAGAGGATTTGGTTTTCTGTTAGCATTAGTCTTTAGTGGATTCGCTGTAGAGAAGAGATAATTAGAGGCCATTTATCATCAAAAAATATGTGATGGGGAATTAAAAAATGTAAACAGCTGTCCTGTCAGTGTAAGACTTTTTGTCATTGACGCTTGTCCCTGCGAATAACATTATTTTCGGTACAGTTATCTCTGGGATGTGACTGCTTAATGTTTTTATTCTACTTTTGACTATTAGCAGCCAGTGTAAATTTCCTATATACTAATCACATCCCCAACAGTATTGTCACCATTGTCACTTTCTCATTATAGAATCTGCGGACCTCAGCCAAATTCAGGGAGGTAATGGGTACAGGTTGGTGGCTTTGGATGCTCGGTACTGGGGAAGGTTAGACACCAACAAGCTTCTTTGCCCAGTGCTAGGATTTTTATATTGCAGCATTTAAAATCCTTGATCTAGGTGGAGGAAAGCCTTACTTCTATATAAGAGCAAGTAGAAACCATACAACATGTATGACTGTAGGGGGGGGTCTGACTGCTGAGATCACAATAACGGGATCCTGAGTCCTCTGTGTTATAGGAATGATAGTGCGCATGCATGTCCACCTCCGCATTCTCTGTCTATGGAATTGGTGGTGGCGCATGTGCACTACTGCTCTATTCATACAGGGCTTCTCTTCTCCAAATATATGGGGTTCCAAGAGGTCAGACCCCAACCATTCCTACATTTATCACCTATCGTGTTGATTAGTAATGTTCATGGAATTCTTTTTAATATACTTCACCATCTATGTGAGTGTTCCCTCCCCTCTTCCCTTTTTAATAAGGGCATACTGAGGAAGGAGCATGCTTAAAGTGATCCTAAACCCAGAAACTGACCCCCCCGTATCTTTAGACCTGTCCCTGCACCCCCTCTTATCATTTCTAGCCATCCCTTTTGCAGAAAAAATAGGGGGACTAAAGCTCTAACCTGTTTGCTTGGGAGACCCAGCCCCAGTGGGAGCAGCTTAGGTGTAGTGGGAAGAGCGGGAAGAAGTGAGTTCGGCAGAACAGCCATGGAGAGAGACTGAGGAGGTAGGAAAGGAAACCCTGGGGGAGCTGAGGAGCATCGTGCTCGCCTCAGAGGAAAGCACAGAGAACAGACACCGGGTCTGAAACTGTGCAGGGTTACATATTCCTGGCAGTCAATATCGGAAGTGGGGAATTTCAGATTTCCCAGCCACACAGTGTCAGGAGGAAAAGCAGCACATAGAGTTAACACTGACACCCGGGAGCGGGGTGTAAGTAAAGGACTCGAGCTGCCTGTCATATGGCACGCGCAGGACAGAGTGGGCAAGCCGCTTAGCTTCAATCAACTGCAGGAGCCACAAGTAGAAGCACAGGAAGAGAAAATGAGGACAAGGGTTGGAACAGGGAAGAAACATCAGAGAGGGCCTTAGAGAGACTTTACATCCTTTGGTGGCTACCCGACCAGCTACCTGAACTGTGACTGTGTACCTCACAAACTGTTTGAAAAGTCACCAGTAAAGTACCCGGGGAGCTCACCATGGTCTGAGACTGTTACTTCCAGCACCACAGCAGAGACTTCCACTTGCAGAGCCAAAACTGCTTTCTCCACACACTAGCTGGAGGAGCAGCGGCAGCAAAGTAAGTGAACTGCACTGAACACAATCCCTCACCAGGCCCATCCATTGCCACTACACCTGCCCTGGAGACCCCAGCCCTACACGAGGAGGGCTTACCGTCCATGCTGCCCCAAGTCACCATCCCCAGCAGGAATACGGCAGCGGTGGTTCTACTAACCACATACCCGGGTGGTGTCACAACAAATCCCTTGTAAATACCCCTTTTTGGACTGATCCCAGGCCACGGCACTGAGTCACGACTACTGTGAATCCCAGAGAGACCGCACTGGCCCGGTTCCCGAGTACCCAATAGCCTGGGGGTGCATCATAAGCTTCTAATAATGTTAATGTGGGGTGATAGACGTACAGGATCCAAAGCATTTCTGCCACTGACCTAAACCCAACATACGGTAATTGCATGTTGCCAATGTTCTTGGATCCCCCAAAAATAAAAATCTATTTATTTTTTACATTCGAAAAATATATATATATGGGGTTTATGATGTATCCAACATAGTAGTGTATTTCCATATAGTGTGTGGTTTTAACAATTTGAAAAGGTCCCACCTGCTCCTGTTTTATAAATCTAGCATTGGAAGGGTGAAAATAAATTAGACTGCATATGTTCCCTTCCTTGTATGTTGCAGTTTTCACTTTACTGAAATGCCTCGCAGATTGTCAGGGTTATGGTGCACATAAAATAGTCCTTGCTCCCGTCGGCACACCGCCACACAGCAAGCCTCAATGGCAGAGGAGGACAAGGTTTTGCCATTTAAAAACAAAGGCTGGCTTGTCACACTCTCATCTGTCGAACACACGGGCAGCATTCCTTCCTCTCTCTCTGGAAAGCAAATCAATGAGGAAGGTTAATTGACATTGAGAAAACAGTTAAAGAAGAAAAGGCATGAACAGATGGATGTCGTAAATAAGGAGGAGACGCTGACAATGTGTCTATTTTTACGCTTAATCTCTAAATTCCCTATAGTTATAAATCAGAATTTACATTGCTTTTATCATTACTGACCCATCCAGAGAATGGCTAACCACTGCCAACAACATGCCAAATGGACACTCCAGGAGATATGCTAGTTCAAAGCTGTATCAAAGTGGGGTCAGATCTTCATAGTATTTCCTAAGGTTGTAGGGTCCATTATAATGTGCGATCTATCATCTGCCCATGGGGTGGTTGCCTAATGTTCTGCGTTATTGCCCCTCTGCTAATATTCAGGCCATGAGCCCGGATCAGATGTCATGGAAGAACTGATAACATATGCTGAATTTGGAGTGGAAACTAGTATACAAGGTGAAACCTATGTGGGTATTAACATAAATACTTATGTAGGAATAGAGCAGTATTCAACCAGTTTCTGATTAAACTATCAGTTTGGATCCTTAGACCTGAAGTTGGCATTGATTACAGAAGGATTTCTAAATTACTGAAGGTTTTAGTGCGCACTGCTGGGACCGTCATCCGGAAGTATGAAGAACATCATTTCACCATAAACCATCTACAATCGGGTGCTCCCGCAAGACTTAATTTAGAAGAGTGAAACAAATTATCAGAAGATGTCCTAGAGCCGTGGACCACGTGTGGAGAGCTACAGAAACACTTTGAATCAGCAGGTATAATTGTTTCAAACAAAATGATAAGTAATGCACTCAGCCTCCATAGCCTGTATGCACGCTCACCAAGCAAGACTCCATTGCTGAACAATGGAACATATTCAAGACCATTTAAAGTTTGCTCAGCAACGTTTGGACAAGAGGTCTGTGAAATTCTGGGAACATATAGTCTGGTCAGAGGAGATCAAAATTGAACTCTTTGGATACCATAATACACACCATGTTTGGAGGCCATTAACACCATATCAACTGTCAAGTTTGGAGGTGGGAATGTTTTTTAGCATATGGCACTGGCAAACTTCATATGTATGAAAGAAGGATGAATGGACAAATGTACTGAGACATTCTTGATACAAATCTGCTGCCATCTACCAGGATGATGAAGATGAAACGAGGGTGGACCTTTCAGCAAGATACCAATTCCAAGGACACAGCAAAGGAAACTCAAATGGTTTCAGAGAAAGAAAATAAAGCTGCTAGAATGGTCCAGCCAATCAACTAAGCTAACTCCAATAGAAAATTTATGGAAGGAACAAAAGCTCAGAGTTCATAGAAGGAGCCCAAAGAGCTTCAAGATATGAAGAGTGTTTGTGTGGAAGAATGGCCCAAAATCACTCCTGAGCAATGCAGGTGACTAGTTTCTCCATACAGGAGGCATCTTAAAGCTTCATCACCATCAAAGGCTTTTGTTCAAAGTGTTAATTCAGAAAGCGTGTTCAATGCTTTTTCCTTGTGTAATTTCTCATTATGTACAACTTAATTTACGGACATCGATAGTTTGATTTCTTTGCCTATGTGGGTTGGATAGGTTGTTTCCAACATCTGGTGAGAAATTCATATTAATAGAACCCTTAAAAATATATGTAATTAGAAAATTGGTAATGTTTTTGGTACCTATTTCACCCGCTGTATACTTAATCTTCCAGATCCACTGCATTCAGCCATCTCCACCTTTTGTCTGGCTATATTTGAGCTGTTCCAGCTTGTTGAAGGCTGGGAAAGTTATCAGGTAGTGGAAACAAAAATACTTTGAGACATAAATCCTGATTAATTTACTGATTACCTAAATGAAGGTCAAGAGGAAATCCCTAATTGTTTTCATTGACCATTTGTGTCACACTGCAGTATTGGTAATCCCAGCACTGTACTCTCCTGTTGGACATATGTAATGCCTTTCCCTTTACAACAGGATTTTCTAAATCAATGTTGTGAATCAATCCAATTATAGAAGAGTGTATACGTCCTGAAAGTGCATAGACCCTACATTACATAACCCTATGCCCCCTGATTAGTATTAGTCTCCTTGTGAGCTGCAGACACAAACATTGAGTGGCCTAGAAGTCACATCACGGAGATCAGCTGAGCACCTTTCTTCTAGCTTGGAAATTAAGTAACATGCTGAAGGATAAGGACGGTTTATTTTCTCTGTGCAGGGATGAATGACCCAGTAACCTCAGCTCTCTGTTGGTATTATTCACAAGTGTCACAGATGAATAAACACAGATGATTTTAATATTTCTGTTGATAACATCTCACTAATACTTGATGTGATCAATGAATAGTTCATTATGCTGAATGATATTTGATGCTGTGAAGATGATCCTTAAAGCACATAATATGTTTTTGCTGGAATAGATGTAAGCTAATCATATACGGTGTGTGTATACTTATAGCTGAGTGCGGCCTCTGCATACGTATTTATATGTTCATTGAACGGAGAAGAGAATCAGGGCACAAAGCGGTGACAGCAATCGGGTATCAGGACATTCTCCCTTAGGGCCGAGATCCCCTTTAGGCGGTGCAAGCCAAAGCATCAGCTGATAACAGGATGATTGAAGAAAAGGCAGCACTCACCGGATTATATGTAGGGTGGTCTTTAATCCATAGTATCAGGAAAAGACAGGGTGCAGGGAGGTGACCACGGAGGGCCGGAGGACGCCGACGCCGTTTCGCAACAGCTGTTCCTTCTACGGGTCCAGAAATCATTCTGGACCCGTAGAAGCAACAGCTGTTGCGAAACGCCGTCGTCGTCCTCCGGCCCTCCGTGGTCACCTCCCTGCACCCTGTCTTTTCCTGATACTATGGATTAAAGACCACCCTACATATAATCCGGTGAGTGCTGCCTTTTCTTCAATCATCCTATTTATATGTTCAGCCTCAATCTTCTGCATATTGCTGTGATTTAGGAGCCATTGTTTGGGGGATTGCATATACTGTGGTTTTCCCAAAAAATAAGACTGGGTGTTATATTATTTTTGGGTCCACAAGATATGCTTGGCCTTATTTTCAAGGGGATATCACATATTTTGTATTGGTGTGAGTGATTGGGTTGCCCGTTAATGAAAAATGAATATTTACCCTTCCACCCGCTCAAAACCGATCAGCGGGCGATTTAAACCGCTCAGCTTTTGCGGTCATGCGACACATCAGCTGATTGGGTTGCCGTACCCTTCCCAGTCAGGTGATTAAGGTCCTGCAGCCATCAAAGGTGGATGCCTCGCATCGTGCGACACTCGGTGGAGAGGTGAGAATTTATATTTTTAACCATTCCTTTATTTAATTTCACTTTAGCAGTGTACGTAGATACACTGCTAAGGTGAAAGTGAACAGCGCTGACACCACTTGCCTGGCTCGGCTCCTTCCAGCTCTTTCTGTGTCTGGATCCATCAAAATTCCGGATCCGGACACAGAAGTGGCATCCAGAGTTGCAAATCCAGACCTTTCCGTTCCTGTCCGTGTGGGCCTTCAAAAAACAGGATCCTACAGACAGGAACAAAACCGTGGTGTGAAGCCAGCTTAACAGTGTGGTTGCAAACGACACATCACTACTGTTTGGAAATGACAGAGAGAGGGTGGATCACTCAGGCTGCAAAACACCCCGCCCTGGTGGCTAAAGAATATAGCCCCTGCTAATTAACATTGCTAATGAGTAAGTATTAAAATGTTTTTATGCACTTTCACAGGATGCTTTTAGGAGGCAAAAGGCGTGTGAGATTAGTGATGGGATGCTGCAGGGACATGTTTTGCTAGCTTAGGAGGCGTTCTGGAGGTGACAGTTGTCCAGCCTTACGAAACAGGTCCGCAGTCGTTCTATGTAACTGCACACTTGTGAATTTGTGAATTCTCTAACTATGCAGTGCGACTGTCAGGATTGTCTCTTACCAGCGCCAGAAGCCAGCGGGCTAGATGTGTAGGGCCTCACTCAATAAAATTGATCATGGCTGGATACGTCTAGTTAGAACGTGGCTGGAAGGATGCAAAATACCTACTTGAGGTCATATGACCGTGCGCTTCCGACGCCGGGGAATTTTGACACACAGAGTTACTGCAGACAAGTTCCCCAAAGCTGTGTATCCAAAAGAGAAATAAAGTATGCAACCCATAATTCATAAAATAAAATTTTTACTAAATGTCCAAGACGTTAGAAAAAATAATAATAAATCTATATATGAAGATACAGTTGTCGCACATAAAAAATGAGAATCAATTAATCCCACTACATAAACATGTAGAGAGGGTAATGACACACTAAGATCAAATATATGTATCACAAAGTCTAAACCACACTAAATATAGTATAGATTATGATGAAATTGTCCTAAAAACTAATGAGCCAGTTTACCCTTAGTTCTCTGTGTGGCAGTCAATTGCTCCCTAACACC
This sequence comes from Allobates femoralis, assembly GCA_033576535.1. Taxonomy (NCBI): domain Eukaryota; kingdom Metazoa; phylum Chordata; class Amphibia; order Anura; family Aromobatidae; genus Allobates; species Allobates femoralis. The sequence goes on from JARQOC010000005.1 coordinate 523,120,960, forward strand.
GACGCACGTTTCATGTGGGTTTCCTCAAAGCTGCACAACCCTTTTACGTATCAGCTTTGCTGGATATTACATCTTTGTTCTCTTCAAATAACTGATTGACAAGGTGGGGAGAATCAGATCCTTAAGGCCACGTCACACACTTCAATATCGTGAACGCTATTGCGTAAACGTCACTTTTTTAATCGCTTAAGCGATATCATTTGTGCGTCGTTGCGTGTAACTGAACGATTTTTGGATGAAAAATCGTTTGATCGCTCGTCGCAGATTTTTCATCCTGACCTCAAATCCGTCGTGCATCGTTCAATTAACCAGTGTTCAACCTGCTGCATCGTTGTGTGTGACACCGCGATAACGATCTTGTGAACGACTTCTCCTATTCACAACATTGAACAAGTATCGTTCCTGGGTTGTGCGAACGATAGCTGCGCGCCACATCGTTGGCGCCTCGTTCACGATATCTAGACGTGTGACATCTCACCAACAGTCTCGAAAGATCATCCGAACAATCTCGTTCACGGGAGATATTGAAGCGTCTGACGTGGCCTTTACCGGTCTGACATTGAGAGCATTACATTTTTAGGCTTAATCCACATGATCATAATACGCCCCATAGTAAAGTCTGCTGAGGTTCTATGTCTCTCCATACTGACTCCATGTTTTGTGCAGGAAGCCTAAGACTAGATCTTTTATGACAGTCAGGTATTATAGTGTATTTGTTGTATTTCGGACTTTTTTTAAAATCACTTTTATATGTATCACGCTGAATTACAACTTTTACCACTAAAACGTGCTAAATTCTATAATTAAATGAGGCTTTTACCTGTGCAATACAGGGATGGTGCACAGTCGTTCATCCCTTTTTATCTTTGTATTTACTCAATGCTTTGGGAGAAAAGCGAGGTTGGTTAAAGCCAGTGATTGACCTCAAACTAAAAGTTCATTTTATTTTATTGGCGCTGGATTGATTTTTTTCTTTCTTTGTACTTTCCATTATGAGAGAATCATTTGTCAGCAGGCAGACTCATTCTGTATTATGACAAATACTATATATATCCATGTGCATCAGTAATGGATATTACTGGGGAGGGTTAGAAGGAAAGGTTACATTTTACAAACATTATAATTTATGAAGGTACTGTAAAATTAATACTAAAAGTTTTATGATGAAACTCTACGTACACTGGTGGTCTACATATAAGCAGACTATAACTACCAGCATGCTGAGACTTGTAGTATGCCAACAGCTGGAGAAGAGCCACTAATTCCACACTACTGGAATAGAGAAAATGAAATGTAGAGATTAGTTAGAAAATTAGACATTTTTTGACCTTATGTTGGTCAGGGACAGAAATTTTGGGGACAATTCTCTCCCCGAATATTAAGATTGATGAAGCGCTGGGATCCTGGGCTTCAGTCCCACCAAGGATGACCTCTACAAGGAGTTTGTATGTTCTCCATGTGTTTGCGTGGGTTTCCTCCGGGCACTCCGGTTTCCTCTCACACTACAAAGACATACCGATAGGTAATATAGATTCACAACCCCAATGGGGACAGTCTTGCAAATGTATGTAAAGTGCTATGTAATTAATACCGCTATATAAATGAATAAAAATATTAAAATATGAACACTGTCCTCTCTTCGTGTCATCGACTAAATGTATAAGTAGGCAGGAAATTATTTTGGTCACAGGGTTAGGACCCACTTCCCAACAATGCAATGTCACTGACTCCAGCATGAGAACCCCACAAGACTAACACTCGTGTCATCGTCGTGTAAGTGTGAATGGTGGAATTTTCCTGTTGACTGTTAAGTAATTGCACTTAAATATGTGATTTTAAGTTATATATTGACTTTAAATTATACTGTATATCATAAATATTACACAGGAAGACATGACTGAATCGATTCGCAGGACCCTTGTCCAGTGGCCATGTCTGTAGACTGTGACTGCTGGTTGTGAGCCCTTTGAGCCACCTTCTACCTGCCAGAAATCTTGGCACTCTTTCTGATTTCTTGTCCTGGTGTGATCTTAGTTGTGGCTGCACAGATTGCTTTGTCCCGTGCTTACTAATCAAAATAGCCACCATACATGCCTTCAGATAGGAGGTGGTTCTTGGGGAACCCATTTGGTAGCCATGTACTTCTGACATGGCCACTGGATCACAGTTTTGTGAAACAATTTGCTCATCTCTAATAAATATAGGCAGACAGATGACTATGTATTAAAGGGAATCTGTCAGCAGGTTTTTTTCATATATATATATATATATATATATATATATATATATATATATAATCTATAACACGGCAACATGGTTTTTAACCCTTCATCCTCCCTACTTCAATATTCAGAAAAAATGCTCTTTGGTTTTTCATTGGCTGTAACCATAATCATCAACATTAACAGAAATAAACACTTGATATAGATCACTCTGTGCGTAATAACTCTATATAATATATGCGCTTCACTTTATGCATTGACTTACTGGGAAAAAAAAATTAACTTTTTGATGACATTCTAATTCATTGAGATGCACCTGTATATACACACACACATGAACAATATCCATGCCATATCCATTTCTCTAATATCTATCTGCCTCTATCTATAGATACAGATAGAAAGAAGGCGATGAGAAAGGTACTGTAGATTTGAGCATTAGGTATGAGATCATGGTTCTATAGATGCAATACATAGAAAATAGTTATAAGATCAATAAATTCATACAGGCAAATAGATTGATAGATATTAGATAGATAGGTATGTGATGGATATAGTCGATATTGATAGAGACCGTATGTATGAAATAGATGTGAGATGGAGATTAGAGCGATGAGTATGAGACAGATAGGAGTGATAGATACTTTATATATGAAATGCATATAGATATGAGAGCTATATATATAATAGGTATTACAGATTGGATTACATAGGTTTACATGGATAGTTTTAAGTGTCTATAGCTGCGGTACACATTTTGACATTTATTCTTTTTCGATCCTTCTACATTCAGGACATTAGATTATATTTTACATTTTGTAGTGAGTGAATAAACTCTTTGAACCCGTCGGTGTCACTCTTCAGGTCCTCTAGTTTTGTAGTAGCAGTGACCTCGCTTCTTTCCACCTTTCTATAGTCGTAGTCTATGTTCTCTCTTCAGTTGTATCACAGACAATGATCTTAATCAGCCGCTGGGTCTCGGAGGGCCCTCCGCACCGCTCAGGCAGCTTTATTCAGTGATCAGTGTATAGCGACAGTGTCTGACAGCTCCGTGCTCCCCTCCTGTCAAGCACTGGGGAGGACTGGCGCTCCCCGTCTCTCTGCTCCCACATTAAAGCATCTGTGATGTTCGCTTAGAACTCTCCGAACCCCTGCAGTGTCATGGCGCTTTACCTTGATCACATCAACCTGCCAAAATGACACCGAGACTGCGCTACATCTGAGCTCATCTAATTGCCCTATAGACTGCAAGTTGGTGGCAAATAAGTCATCATTAATAGTCTTTTGATACTTCTTTTTTTTTTTTTGTAGTTTTTTTGTTGTTTTTAACCTCCACATGGTGCACATGAGCACTACTGGATACAGATGTTTCCAAAGGCAATTAAGCTATAGCAGCAGGGTTCATAATTCGTGAGAGATTCAAAACAAAAATATTAGGCTGCATAAATGGAATTTATCTGTAAATGTAAGTTATTTTCTGTAGTTAAATTGAAATTTGGGTTATAAGCTGTATAAAGATGGACAGTAAACATTCACAAAGTCATAACTGGACCTCATGAAGTCAAGGAGGCTTAGCAATCATGAGGCACCAAGGATATCTGCTTTCAAGTAGTAGTCAAAGAAGTTATTCGGAAAGCATTAAAAAAAAAAAAAATAATAAACAGGCACATAGGGTAAATATGTAAGGGCGATGGGGTATGTACCAAGTCAGGATTAAAGCACCACTTCAACATTATTTTATTCCAGCACTGTAGTGGTGCTTTAAATCTAACTCTCTACTGTCTTATACTCACCTTCCAGTGTCTTCATCTGTTTCTATAGACGCTTCTGTCAGTCTCCAGCGATTTGTGATTTGCTCGCAACTGCAACGTTTCATGGAGCACGCCGGAGGTCACAACTCAATACAAGTCTATGAGAGCCTCATTCTGGCCTCAATCTGAGTCTCATAGACATGTATTGAGTGCTTGTGACTTAACTTCAGACTTCAGGCCAAGCCAAAGTTACAGTCACAAGATGGCACCGTGGGACCAGAGTGAAGCTGAAAACTGATGAAGACACCAGAGGGTGAGTATGAGATTCGGGGTAGGGAATTTAGATTTAAAGCACCTCTCCAGCGGTGCAATAAAAAAGAAGGGTGGATGGGCACAACTCCATTGTAGGTATAAGGCTGGATTTAGGAGCTCTCATAGTCCTCATTCCCCAGGTGCCAAATGGAGAGAAATTGCTGAAGTCTTGGAGGGGTCTAACAGTACACCCAGGATTTTCTGCTCAGATATATAGGCGCAAGCATATGCCTATATTTATTCAAACAACACTGGCTTTACTACTGCAACCCTCGATGCCTTGGGAGTCAAGGAGGTTTGTACAGTTTCAGTCCGACTGCCACCACGTAACAAAGTGAGTGGTGGACCAGAGTAGTACCAGTCTTTTTGCTCATCTTTAATGTTGTAATCCAAGCTATTCTACCTGAGGTCAGCAAGCTCAGTGGTTAGCACTAAAGATGAGACAACCGTTCAAGGTTCTGTTTGTTCGGTCCACTGAACGTCCTGGTGTTGAGCGAACCTGTTTTGGGTTCAGAGTTCAGGTGCTTTACGCTTGCAAAGCAGTGGAGCGAACATCGCTGTGGTCTGGTACAGTTGGTGCTTGCAGGGTTTGCTCAGCTCGCACTGGACTTAAAAACACAGTTTTGGGTATAATGTGTGTCCAAAATTAATTTAGAAAAAAAAAACCGCCATCCCATCACGAGTATCTTAATTTTGGCGAGTTGGCGGGGCGGAGCTGAACTGCCATTAAGTGACTTCAGTTGAGGTTTGGGGAAAGTTCAAGGTCACAAACAGTGCACCAAAAAATTCGGCTGCACCACCCGAACTTCCAAAGGTTCACTCATCTCTATTTAATATTGTTGTACAGGTGCCTAATTGGGACAACCACTCTGTTCATTTTCCTAGGCCCTTGGGATAAGCCCCTTATAACATAGCATTCATTTTCAGATCCAGCACTACCTGACTCTCATCAGTGAATGTTTGCACGATACACCAGAAAAATGAATAGATGGTTTTGCTGCCCTAAATACCCAGGAACCTAGAAAAATAGTATATGTTGTAAGAAACACTGTATTCTTTCAATAAAAAGTGAACCTTAACAAAAAACATATACTATCTGTCATTAAAGACAAATTACCTGATGGAGTCAGTGCTGACATGGTAGGGTTTGAAGTTGTTGGTGAGAACTTTAAGAATTGATAATGCTGTATAACGGATAAGAAATGATATACAGAAATAGTTCAATCCTAACGGTGTTTGTTAGCCCTCCTTTAGATATACGGTATATTGATCCCCTAGCTACCTTATGCACTGGATTTAACATTTTCTATGTAGCATTAAGGGGTTAAGCAGAAATGGTGTCAAGGTTGACTGGCTATTTACCTAAAAATATATATATATATACGGTACATATAATGGTGTTAACCTTTATATCACTTTATCAAAACAGACTGGAACTTGTTTATTAGCTGTTTAGAGAACTTGTAGTTATAGTACCTGTACAACAATCAATGTTTCCTGGCTGAGTAAGGTATGGCAGAGTAGTACTGGTTCTACCTATACTGAAGCAATAATGCAGGTAAGTAATTGCAGAAAAAATTAGTGTGCGCTTGAAAATAGTGGTGTACCGGTGAGTGACAATAGAGTGCTCTTGCCAGTCTGTTCGTGCACCACCTGTTTGATGCTACTGCTGAACTGCAAAAAGGAATCTATATATGTTGCATCAAGTAATACTGTGCCACTTACTTGGTGGTATTCACGAGGGCATGTGTAAGGCGCTTTCCCAGCAGTATAAATTGTGGGTGCCGTGCGTCCAAGATAGAAAAAACACACAGTGGGGCACGCTGAATAGAATGCGGCGGTCTCCAGACGCTCGGCCGGCAGCGGGACTGGAGACCGAAAACTCGCAAGCTTACGGACGATTTGGTGGCATCACAAGAACTCAGTGCGGAACTCTGTTTATATTTTTTGTTTGCACATGATGACCTGGGACATACTTTAGTTTGACACAGTATGACTATGATTATAAAGGCTTGGTATCAGGACTGATGTTTGATGCCAAGAAGCAGATGGGATTAGACTGGTAGAATGTATTGTGCTGCTCCTTTCTGCTCTGCTTTTCTTCAATTCTTGATTGCTCTTTATCTGTCAGTCTTTGTATGTAGCTCTGCATGTGACAAATACATGACCGCTCATAATGCCATCACATTTCACATCTATATGTTGGAGAATACTATTGAAACTAGGGGTGTAACTTAAAACTCATGAGCCTCAATTGCAAAATCTCCTATAGCGCCCCCAACTTTCAGGGTATTCATCTTCTCGTGTGCCTTGGCTTCAGGGCCGAGTTACAAGTGCATCCTCTGCATCCACTATATTTACACTCCTGATCAGAGCATTATCCTCCAATCTACAGTATGTTGATATCGACATCATCATTAGGAAAACTTCTTGAGGTAGTCATTGATTATGCAGAGCTTCTTAATGTTCAGTCTGTAGATAGACGGCTGCTTCAGTACGCTGACCTAACATTGTTTGTTCCATTTACATCAATTAGACTAGTAAAATGAAACAGATCAATTAGAAGTCGGATCACTGTCAATATAGTAGACAAAGTTACTGGCTTCATTGCTTTGTCATTTAATAGGGAAAGACTCTGCAAATCATCTTTATAATACAAACTAGTCCAAGATATGTAGTGACCTGATCATCCTTCATTCGATGTTTCCTGATGGCCAAGTCTTTCTACTTCCCTAGTAGTTCTCCACCATCATGCACCCAAATGATTGTGATTATGAAGCAGAATCGGAGTAATATGGATCATGAATGGTCGAAATTAAACTTATTGAGAGTGTAAAGGCCCCGTCACACACGTCAATGTCGTCAGTGATCTGATCGCTGGCGACATTGACGGCTGATCGCTGGTGAGCTGTCACACAGGCAGATTCACCAGCGATCAGTGGACCAGCGATATCTTGGAAATGATTTAAATATCGTTTCCACGATGTCTTGGCTACAGTAAGCGGGAGCAGGCTGGTCTCCAAGGTAAACTGCGGGTATCTAGGCAGCGCGCGCTGCCTAGATACCCGATGTATACCTTAGTTACCAGCCTTCTCCGCTCACCAGCTGGTATCCAAGGTACACAGCGGGTAACTAGGGTCCTTAGTTACCCGCTGTGTACCTTGGATACCAGCCGGTGAGCGGAGAAGGCTGGTGACTAAGGTATACATCGGGTATCTAGGCTGCGCGCGCTGGCTAGATACCCGCAGTTTGCCATGGGTACCAGCTCCTAGTTACCCGCTGTGTACCTTGGATACCAGCCGGTGAGCGGAGAAGGCTGGTAACTAAGGTGTACATCTGGTATCTAGGCAGTGCGCGCTGCCTAGATACCCGCAGTTTGCCATGGGTACCAGCTCCCAGCGCTTGCTGAGAGGTGCTGGGAGCTGGCTGATCGCGCATCCTGGTGTCACACGCAGCGATGCTGAGTGTCCACCGGGCACCATCGCCAGGTTTTCAGTCCTGTCCGAAAACCTGGCAACCATCAACCAGCGATTTATCACTGGTTGATATACCTTGTCACACGCATCAATATCGCTGCAACGTCATGTGCAGCAGCGATATTGCACGCGATATTGACGCATGTGACGGCTCCTTAAGGTAGAAGAGTGGACCTGATCAATCTTCCTAAGATTTTTTCTGAGTTTTCAATCTTCATGTTTCACTAGGTTTCCTTCAATATGCATACAATGGGTCTCTGGACTGGTACAGTGATTTATGGAGCAAAATGAGGTCTCAATCTGTATTTATATTATTTATTATTATTATTATTATTATTTATTTATATAGCGCCATTGGGTTTCCATGGCGCTTTACATGAGGATGAGGGAGACAAGAACAAGTACACTAAATCTAGGCGATCAGGACGTACAGGTACAGGAGGGGCAGGGACCCTGTCCACGAGGGCTCACAGTCTATGAGATCACACCCTTTATTGGGAAATACCACTTGTGATGTTGCAGATTATATTTTTACTTATTTAGGTTCTTTGCCCAAGGGCCAGAAGATTTCAGGTTAACTATTAGAGTTGATGTCCCCTGTTTTCTAGCATTAGCTTCTATATGCCCATATTTTTTTTCTTACTATGGATAATGAGCAGTAATTTTCTGTGATTTACTTATTTTGATGCTGGCTCTTGAAGCTATGCAGTACACTTTCTGGCTTCATGTAATTTGGCTTTCACCGATCTCCAAATAGCAAAAAAGGTTGTTGTTTTTTTATTCCATGGATAGCACCACTTGTGGGCTATGTGTTTTTCTAACACTTAAACATTACCATGTCTTGCAGAAGATCAAGCAGTAAGGAATCTCACTTTTTCAAGTGCAGACCATTTTTATTTTATGCAAACATTAGGGCTAACTCATCAAAGCCAAAAAAAGTGTCAAAAACTTTGAAAAGTCGCAGACATTTGGTGTTTTTATGACACCAAAATGGGGAGAATTAGGGAGGAGCTGGGGTGTAGCGCGGCTATGCCCACCCAGTCAAACTCATTAAAAGTGCTGGCATTTCTTAGACCAGACATGCTTCTCCAGATGTGCCAGATTCACTAAGTGGCATTCGGTCTTAATGACTCCATTACTCCATACTCCAGTGAACCCTACATAAAGACTGACATGGGCAACACCACTCTTGATGGATCAGCTAATAGTCTACGAAGAGTATTCTCTTTAAGGTGCATTTACACTGCAAGACCCTATTAAAGCTTGTTTCTCAATAATCTTATAGTCCCAACATCCTGGCAGTTACCCAACGAAGAAGCAAAACAATCATTTGATGGGTGAAATTATGTTTTGGATTGTGCAAAGGATCGTCGTTGGCTATTATAGACCGGCAGACATGATGCCAGTTAGCAGTCATTTAACGCTGCACATCGTACAGTGTGAATGAACCTTTGTTAGGTAACTTGGCCCATGATTGCTTGGGTATAACTCATACATTCAGTAATAAAAATATGTTGATTTTTACTGAAAACCAATTATTGAAGAATCATGCTGAGGAAGAAATGCATTATATCCTCCCTATTACGAGCCATGTACCCGCAGTTCCGTCGTTGGCAGGTATTAGAGAAGTTGTATGTTCTTGCCTCTTATAATTATTTTCCCTACTTACCTCAAATTTAATTTTCCACGACTTAGCGAACGCCTAATGGCAGGTTCGTTCTCAGCCCGAGATTTGGCTTTACTTTGACAGATCCATTTGTTCCTTAGTATTTTAAGGCAGATGAAATATCTCTGAAAGGTTTTACTTATATTAGCATTTGTTTTAAATTGTGTTAGACTGTGAGATTTAATTTTCAGTTGAGAATTGTTATTAAATAAGAGTGTAAAGGAAATGATTTCTTACACTATTACATTATGTATGAACTATTGAAGACTTGCCAGCAATGCTGATCTATTGCTTCATTTTCATGCATTTAGAAATGTATTCCTATGAAAGACGTTCCTGTAGCCAATCGAGGTTGCGTCGACAAGGAGTTAAATCAAATATTTAACTTGCCAGAGACTTAAATATGCGGTTTTTATTGCAGCATACGTCCTAATAAAACACTTATTTCTCTTGTAATATTATGGGTGTTCACGTTCCATTTAGGATGAAGTATGTGACGGCCTATCGGGGTCGTATATCTATGTAGACAGTACCCTGTGAGCAGAGGATTCATATACAGAAGCTGCAAAACTATCATGGAAATTGGCTTTGATGGGTGGAAATGTCGGACAACTTTTTAAAGCGTTAAAGGGTATGTCACTTATTAAAGGGCATCTGTCCTTTCCGGTGACTTTTTCAGAATCAGCTGTCATACCTGTTTACATAAGGATTAACAAACACCATGTCTGGCCATTATAAGGCTTGTATTTTGCAAGTTTCCCTAGATTCCCTACTATAGGGTCTATACATAATTTTCCCTTGAATGATGTAGGAAAACTGAAACTTTTGTTGGATCTCCATGCAGCTGCGATAATCACACGAAGAAGCCGATACACCTGGACATCCAAGGAAGTGAACACGCTTCTTCCTCAGGATATAACCGAAATCGGTGCGAGAGATCCCACAAAAGTTTCCGTTTTTCTACATCATTCTAATGGCCTTTTGGTCTTGTGGTTCTGCAACAGCTGCAATATACTTTCAAGCCCAATCATTGCTGTGTATAACACAACCTTACAAGGTGAGCAAAATTGCCGTTTATAAAGCCAAGTGGTTTATCAGTTAAGACCCTATTGTGCTCGTCATTTCTCTACAGTTTCAGTTCCTGATCTTCACATGACTTTTACGTAGTGTGTGAGGATTAGCTCCAGTACATAGTATATAGAAAACGCGCGAACCTGTGGCCCTATCCCTCTGTAATAAACCCTTCAAAGGGGAGTCATGGAGGCCATCACACAGCACTATCCAGCAGTGTATCTGTGAACTCAGCGCTGAAATGTGATGAAACAAGTACATTTTGTGTGCCTCTCCTTTTTCTATACAGCAGCTCCTTTTTCTTTCTTTTACTGTTTTCCATTAACTTTTATGAGCAGCATGTAACCTGATCCCTAAGTGAGTAGTCCATCTTACCTCTGAAAACAGATTTCAGCTTTTTTTTAAAATTTTTTAGAGGAAATGATCAGTGTGGAAAGCAGCAGGTGATGACTCATAAGTAGAAAAACAAGAAGAATTTTGATACAATTTGCATTATATCTACGGTATATTGTATTATGTGTGTGTACTGCTGTCTAGAAAAGAAAGCAATGAGTAAATCAACAATGAAGTCACTGGACAAGGTCTTCACTGGTGATGAAGATACGGCTCGTACATAGTCTGGTCTTTTCTGTTGTAACATATGGATGCGAAACCTGGACGATAAAGGAACGAGGAAGAAGAAGAATCAAAGCCTTCTAAATGTGGTGCTGGAGAAGGAGGTTATCAATACCATGGATGACAAGAGAACAAACAAATCTAATTTGGAACAATCAAGCCAGACATGTCACTTGAAGCAAGGATCATCAAGCTTTGACTTGCCTACTTTGGACACATCATACGAAGAGAAAAATCACTAGAGAAGACATTATGGTAGTAATAATAGAAGGTACAAGGCAAAATGGGAGAGCAGCAAATCAAAAGTTTATGCTATCAAGAAAAGGGCAGAGAAGACCATCTTCCAACAGAACTTTCATCCATCAAGTTACCATGGCTCGAGATCCATCTGAAGGCCGATAAATAATAACTATTGTATATGAAAAGTTTGCCAAAACATTAGTTTCTTTTTAGCATTTGTTCTGTAGCCTTGAGATAAGTAATGACTATTAGATTCTTGGGGGTTTGGTTGTTAGAATGGTGAACCCCATGTGTACCTACACCAACAACTATGTTGGGAGAGAGTTGTATTTCGTGGCGTACATGCATGTGGTGAATTTACTACATTATCTCAGATTGCACATCACCTTAAAGAGGTTTTCTGGTTTCGTAAAACACTTGTCCCCTGACTGCAGTTTGTGTTATAAAACAAACAACCAAATAGTGATTCATTTACCCTCCCAGAAAGAGCCGCTGAGCTCCGGTATTGGCTGTCAACGTGATGTCAGCGCTGCAGACAATAGCGGAGGCTCAAGGCTGGACCTGGGAAGGGGGAATAAAGAACATTTTTTTTTTAAATTAAACTGCAGTTGGGAGATGAGTTTTCTAAAATCGGAAACTCCTTTTAGTAGCAAAGAACACTTTTTTTCTCCATATATGAAAACATTGAACACTTGATTGACTTCTTCGATACACATGCAGTTTTGGGGTTTTCAAGTTTAAGGCTCCCAGAAGTATTTGGCCAAAAAAAACTAAAGCTGTGCTACTTAGCGAGGGTCGGTCCCTGTATTAAAATAGTATATTTTCTTTCTTTTCAGAACTTTGTCTGAGCACATCTTGCCATTATCCTCCATACAGACACATTTACTCTAATGCTTAGAGCCCTTCCCGTCCCATATGACTTATATTGTCTCCGTAAATGTAAAATCTGGAAGCCTCTTCTCAGATCATTAATTTCATACCACATTAGTTTGTGTATACTGCTGTGTCATATCCAATATCATTATAATGCTATTTAGATGTAATAATCGATGCACAAAATTGACTTCCACAGAACCAATAGCTTTTGAGTTGTGCTGCAAACATGGCAGAAACTCAGTCATTTCATTTAAACTATAGAACAAACCAGAATCTTGATACTGTGTGTAATGGGGTTTATGTAAAATACATCTTTAGGTTGTTTAGTTATACTTAGAAAAAAAATCACTTAATGCCATCTTTTGTATAGGTGAGGTGCAATCCATAAAATAAGTCAGCTTTTGTTCATGCATAGCTCCCTCAGCAGTCATTTAATTTCCCGTTTAGGCAGGCAGTCTGCTCCTCAGATGGGCAGAGTGATCAGTAATAAATCGTTTTGTGCTGCCTTTGTTCTCGGCAGCACAGGTCCTTTTTAATACATGACTACGCGTTGTCAAGAATGATTATTATGTAGGCAACCAAGAGAGCATTTAACTCATTCGTCAGGTGAGCGGCAGCTTTTAACAGTACCCGATCATCAATTACCTACTGTTCCTAGGAACACTCATTCTCAATAAACGTACAGCGCATTTTAATACTTCTGTGTATATACATAATAGTGCCATACAGCAAGTACAGTGCCCTATTCAGATATCACCAAAAACCCACGCTGCAGAACATCTGTTGTCAGTGTGTAGCCAATACGGTGATGGTTTGTCACCGGCAACTTTGTCCTGGTTGTTAGTGCTATTTTCTAAACTTGGTAAAGCTAAAGAGAACAAGTACCGTATATACTCGTGTATAAGCCGAGTTTTTCAGCCCAAAAATTGGGCTGAAAAGTCCCCCCCTCGGCTTATACGCGAGTCACTGTATACACTGTATACAGTGTATACAGTATACAGGCCCGCCCCCATCACTATGCAGGACCCCCTGCCTTGTGCACAATCCTGTAAAGGAAGAGATTAGTATACTTATCACTGTCCCGCTGCCCCGCCGCCGTCATCGCGCTCCTCCGTCTTCTTCCGTCTGCTTCCGGCTTCCTCCGGTCAGCGCAGGCAATGACGTCATTGTCTGCGCGACCGAGGAGGAAACCGGAAGAAGACGGAGGAGCACGGCGGCGGGGCAGCGGGACAGTGATAAGTATACTAATCTCTTCCTTTACAGGATTGTGCACAAGGCGGGGGGGGCCTGTATACTACCACTGGGGCTGTATATACCACTGGGGCTGCGTGTATACTACCACTGGGGCTGCTGTATACTGATGGGGGGGCTGTATACTACCACTGGGGCTGTATATACCACTGGGGCTGCTGTATACTGATGGGGGGGCTGTATACTACCACTGGGGCTGTATATACCACTGGGGCTGCGTGTATACTACCACTGGGGCTGTATATACCTCTGGGGCTGCTGTATACTGATGGGGGGCTGTATACTACCACTGGGGCTGTATATACCTCTGGGGCTGCTGTATACTACCACTGGGGCTGCTGTATATTACCACTGGGGCTGCTGTATACTACCACTGGGGCTGCTGTATAATACCACTGGGGCTGCTGTATACTACCACTGGGTCTGCTGTATATACCTCTGGGGCTGCTGTATACTAACTACTGGGGCTGCTGCTGTATATACCAATGAGGCTGCTGCTGTATACTACCACTGGGGCTGCTGTATATACCTCTGGGGCTGCTGTATACTAACTACTGGGGCTGCTGCTGTATATACTACTGGGGCTGCTGCTGTATATACCACTGGGGCTGCTGCTGTATATACCACTGGGGCTGCTGCTGTATACTACCACTGGGGCTGCTGTATATACCTCTGGGGCTGCTGTATACTAACTACTGGGGCTGCTGCTGTATATACCACTGGGGCTGCTGCTGTATACTACCACTGGGGCTGCTGCTGTATACTACCACTGGGGCTGCTGTATATACCTCTGGGGCTGCTGTATACCTGTGCTGGGGTCCAGCCTCGGCTTATACACGAGTCAATAGGTTTTCCCAGGTTTTGGGGGCAAAAGTAGGGGGGTCGGCTTATACACGAGTATATACGGTACTTAAGTTGTCATGCTAAAGAATTTCTAAAAGTATTGTAGAACCAAAATGTCTTATAAAAGGGCATTAAAGGGGTTCTCCACTACTAGGACAACCCCTTCTGATTCCTCCAGTTAAAATTATAGACCCTTTACTTGCCTCCTATGGGGCCCCATTCTAGCGCTGTCAGTAATCATGGTTTTGGATTCATGGTTCACAGATTTTGTGACGTAACTGCGACCTCGCCAGCGATGTCACTGTGTTTGACACGTAGCAGCGACGGGGCGCCTGCCGTGAGATCGCCAATCGTTTCGGAATGGCTTGGACCATTTTTTGATCGTCGGGTTCCAGCTGGGCAGCATGCATCGCTGTGTTTGATGCCTTAACGACCTCGTTGGGGACTCAGCTCAGCCACGTAGGTCTGAGTCATCAGACTAGCTGCTGTGTGACAGGGTCCCAACGACCGCCGAGGTCGTCATACGGGTTGCTGTATCATTGCTGTGTCGTTGAGTAGATCTGATGGTTTGACATCTCACCAGCGACCACGTATCGATGTTCCAGCGATCCTTACCGGGTCGTATCATTGTCGAGATCACTGGAACGTCGCCAAGTGTGACAGGACCCTTACTCATTTGGTCCAAAGGTGGGGAGAAGGAAGGCCGTGGTGATTGGACTTTGATGTTGCGTGCCGCGTTGCAGCACAGGAGGTGAGTAGAGGCTCTTTTATTGTAACTGGGCAAAATAAGTGGAATCAGAATGAGTTGTCCTAGTAGTGGACAACCCCTTTAACAAAATCTGGCAATCAGGCAGTACGCACCCTCCTTGGGAACAGCATCGGCTAATGCAACTCTGCTCTTAGTTTTTTGGCTGTATCAGTAATATAAAGTGTCATTGCCGCTGCAGTAAAAACACTTAAACCAGAGCAGTGGCGGAGAACCAGCATTGGACATTGTTAGGGTGAGTACTGTTTGATTTTGTTGTTTTATTTGACAGGCAACATTTGGGGTCCACTTGATTATAAGTGGAAATCCCTTTTAATAGTGTTATGAACCTGGCTGTTGAAGTTCAATTGTGTCAGGTGGCTTTATCACAGGGTACCGCACAAGCCCTGGGTTTGGCCTCTAACCTTCTGACCCTTTGCTCCAAGCAGGGGGGAGTTCTCTGAAGTGTATTGTGTACAGGGGGCAGGCTGAATATTAATTTCAATAGCTAAGACAGCCCCCCTTTTGTTTATATTGTCCATGAACAAAACAAGGGCTGGTTTAGCTATTGGGGTACAGACTGGACCAGTCGTGAAAGGACACACCAAGTATGTGGATGTCAGAGATGATGGTATAGTGGAAATACTGTTATTGGGTAGAAAAGGGTTGTGAATTGTCTCGTATGTTATTTTTATCTACTATTATTTAATAAGATAACATTAATGCAAATTTTAATTAATGTACTTGTCCTAGAAGAGGTGGTGGAATAATGTTTCCACTCTTATCATTTGGGGACCAGTTAGATTAAGTTTTCTCCACTGCTATGTTCCTGAAGTGATATGCCTTCTGTTTAATTTCAGTGACATGGGACTTCATTATCCTCCTAGCAAAATCTGTGATTCTCTCCCTCTGTTCATTCTCTAGTTTTCCTAACTTTTATGCAAGGGAAAAGATGTATTATTGAGATGTGTTACTGAATATATTTTCAGTGCTACATAGATTCCCTTTGCTTCTAGTCTCCTGAAAACACGATTTGACATTCTGGTATCCGAACTGCAGCATTAACAGCAGAATTCCCTACCCAACCCTTCAAGAACTGACCCAGTTGCTTCAAAGTAAAGCTTCCTAGCCTCAAGCGTTCCTCTTCCGAGTTCCCCAAGGGAACTTTGTTGCAGAAAATTACTGCAAACTTCTGTTCACAACAATTTTTAGGAACCAACTTTTTATTTCCGCTGTCCGTATTTATAAATGTTAAAGCAAATGGCCCTTAAAGTAGACATGTCGGCACAATTCAGCTGAGCTAGATCTTAGTACACTAGTATACTATTACATCGTAGTATGTGACAGTTATGGATGAAGAGCAGTACCTGATTTACATCTCCAGAGCACAGAGGCACAAATTAGCAATGTGAATCTAGCCCCACCATTAGGTCACACCTTAAAGAGGAGCTGTCACTTGCATAAATATGCCCCTTTTTTGTACTTAGTGTAAATGCCACTTTTAACCAGCATTGTTTTTCATTTTTCCCTGAGCTTTCTTCATTCCTGAGATATGGCTTCCTCCACCCTATGCACAAATGTAGTCCTTACAGGCAAGGGGGTGTCATCCTCAACTCTTATCTATGATCTTAAGGGCCACAGCCAGTTGGCTAAAAGAATAGATTTTAAATTTATATACAGGAAAGAGGTGATTATATCTAAGGATCCAAGAGCTATAGGAACGAACGCCCTTGACCTAGCCGCCCCCCTTACATACCACGCTCCACGCACTAGCAGGCAACCCTGGCATACGACCCTCACTAAAATCCTAAGACGGGCGTCCAGGGTCGACGAGAGGAGATGGAAAAAGTCCCGCACCTCTGAGCACTTTGCTCTGTTCAAACAATCCATCACTGACTTCAAGACGGCACTTGCTACTGCCAAGCAAGCCTTCTTCTCATCCCTAATAACCTCCCTGTCCCACAACCCGAAACAGCTCTTCAAAACTTTCAACTCTTTACTCCGCCCGCCTGCTCCTCCCCCCTGTCCCCTCATCTCTGCTGAAGACTTTGCAACCTTCTTCAAGGAGAAGATCGACAAGATCAGAAACAGCTTTGGCCCACTTTCCCCACAACTCCCCCTCTCACCTACACTGCCCTCCTCCTCCATTAGCCACTTCCCCCCCATAACTGAAGACCAACTCTCCTCCCTCCTGTCGAAATCACACCTCACCACCAGTGCCCATGACCCGCTCCCATCCCACCTCATTCCCAACCACACCTCCATTTTCATCCCAGCCCTCACCCACCTCTTCAACCTATCACTTAACAATGGCGCCTTCCCCTCAGCCTTCAAACACGCCCTAATCACGCCCATCCTTAAAAAACCCTCCCTCGACCCTACCTCTGTCGCCAACTATCGCCCCATATCTCTTCTCCCATTCGCCTCTAAGCTACTTGAACAGCACGTCCACTCTGAACTGTCCTCTCACCTCTCCTCCTGCTCCCACTTCGACCGCCTACAGTCCGGCTTCCGACCCCTCCACTCCCCCGAAACAGCCCTGACCAAAGTCACCAACGACCTACTTGCCGCCAAGAACAAACGTCACTACTCCATCCTCCTCCTCCTCGACCTGTCCGCCGCCTTCGACACGGTCGACCACTCCCTTCTTCTCCAGATCCTGGAATCCCTCGGCATCACCCACCTTGCCCTCTCTTGGATCTCCTCATACCTAGCAGACCGGACCTTCAGTGTCTCCCACTCCCACACCTCCTCCTCGCCCTATCCCCTTTCTGTCGGAGTCCCCCAAGGTTCGGTCCTGGGTCCACTACTTTTCTCCATATACACTCTCGGCCTAGGGCAACTCATTGAGTCCCACGGCCTCCAGTACCACCTCTACGCCGACGAAACCCAAATCTACTTGTCCGGCCCCGACATCACCTCCCTACTCTCCAAAATCCCACAATGCCTTTCCGCCATCTCATCCTTTCTCTGCTCGCTTCCTTAAACTCAACATGGACAAAACTGAATTCATAGTCTTTCCCCCAAGAAATTCCCCCCACTTCCCAACCTATCCATCTGTGCTAATGACTGCGCCCTCTCCCCAGTCTCCCAAGCCAAGTGCCTCGGGGTAATCCTTGACTCCTCCCTATCCTTCAAGCCCCATATCGAAGCCATCTCCACATCCCTCCGGCTCCAGCTTGGAAACATCTCACGGATCCGCTCCTTCCTTACCCACGACACCGCTAAAACACTTATTCATGCCCTCATCATCTCCCGCCTTGACTACTGCAACCTCCTTCTCACTGGCCTCCCATCCAACTCCCTCACACCTCTCCAATCTATCCTCAATTCTGCTGCCCGACTAATCCATCTGTCCCCCCGCTACTCCCCTGTCTCCCCCCTCTGCCAAGCCCTTCACTGGCTCCCCGCCTCCAAGAGATCCCAGTTCAAAACACTAACCATGGCATACAAAGCGATACACAACCTGTCCCCACCATACATCTCCGCCCTGGTCTCCCGATACCTACCCTCACGCAACCTTCGTTCCTCACAAGAACTCCTCCTCTGCTCCCCCCTCATCTCCTCCTCGCACAATCGCATCCAGGACTTTGCCCGGGCATCTGCCAAACTCTGGAACTCCCTGACCCAACACGTCAGATACTCTCCAACCCTGAGAAGCTTCAAGTGTCACCTGAAGACTCACCTATTCCGTCAAGCCTACAACCTGCCATGAGACCCAGGCGACCGCCCCGTAACTGACACTCCCCCAGCCTACTGTATCCCCACCCGCCCCTTGTAGGCTGTGAGCCCTTGTGGACAGGGTCCCCTCCCCTCCTGTACCTATTTGTCCTGTTTGTCTAGAGTTATTGTAATTGTGATTGTCTCCCCTATCCTCATGTAAAGCGCCATGGAACCTAATGGCGCTATATAAATAAATAATAATAATAATAATAGGAACAAAAATAATGTTGGAGTCAAGGAAAAAAGCAGCATTTACACCATGTAAAACAATATATTTATGGCAAGTGACAGATTCACTGTAAAGAGAACCGGTTAGCAGCATTTTATTATGTAAAGACAGAGCCATATTGGCTGTCACACTGATTAAAATGATATCTGAGGTGAGAAAAATCCTATTTGTATATTTTATTTAATCTGTGTTTGAAGTTTTCTTTTCTTCATATTGCGTATCGGGGTGTTTCCTGTGGGGCAATAATTTTCCTTATTTTAATAGCGATCTTTATTTGAAAAAAAATTAGTGATCTTGCAATTTTCACACTGGTCAATGGGAATTTTTTTTAGCTCTCGGGAGCAGTTATCAGCAGGCTCTTTATCATCAGAGGAAGAAGTAAATAGCCAAGTCCTCTATACACATCTGATAACAGAGGATGCACCAATCACAAGTAACATCACTGCTGACCATGCTCCCCTCCCATTACAGTGACCTCTGTACACGCTCATTAGATGCTTCAATACAAAAGATCGGGTCTCAGTCTGTTCATTGCAGCTAATGTAAATGTGTAACAACAGAAAGGTTAGTCCAAGAAAGCCCCAGTGGAAAGTGTGGAAATTGCCAGATTTCTAATCTTGATTTTGAAAACCTTGAAAAAATAAATTCTAAAAAGAAAACCTTAAAAACCTAAACCTGATGTAAACAGTATGTCATTTTCTGATAATAGCTTCCCTTGAATGGCCTAGTCATAGGATAATTCATCGTCAACTTCCAGGGAACGACTATAGAATCACAAGTTATAAAAATGTTCCTTTCACCTCTCGATTTAGTGTGCTAATAGTTGACATTGTCTCATCTTCTAGGTAAGATAATAGAGTAGGTCAACCTTTCTCCTGACATTCAACGTCATGTCTATTAGTGGAGGTGGTCGGAGGTCATCTGTAGACTTCTATCTGTGAGTGACCCCTCCTGACCCTCCGATACATGTTGTGATAGGATTGTTACACATCCATCCATTAGCTTTCCTGAAGCAAAACTATACAAGCTCTATGACAAGTTGGAGGATGAGATATTAGTAAAATATTTAAGACCTTGTGAGTGATGGCTGCTGTGGACTCTTTAGTGGGACAGCTGTTACATGTGTAAACCGACGAACTCTCCTTGTCTACACTGATCATTTTCCTCAAGGTTTTTTAGTGCAATCATTGATCCTTGGAACTAATTGAAAAAGATAATTGAAACATGGCCGGAGCCTCACGTTACATGACCATGTGGTGCCATTAACAGGGGACAACCCCTTTGACCTGACCTGCTCTCCGGGGGACATAGGATGATATGTTACCGGACTGTATCCTGCCATAAAACCACGGGCATACATCCTACCTTCATGTAAGCATGGAAGGGGGGAAAGTATAACCTAGAAGCTATATTTATCATATACACCTTCTGTCTGTGCTGGCAAACATCCTAAGACATAGCTGGTAAATATTTAATGAGGGAAGCTTCTTCATTAGTGGAGGATGTTAATAATTTACAGATGATGTAGTGCCTGGTGAGGTTTTGACATTGGCGTTCAGTCATACATTGGTATTTTGTACAATAGCTTCTGAAATGAATCACTCCGTACATGACTTCTGTTGCCTCATTGTCTTGGTGTAAATGATATTCTCCAAGTACCTGTGAAGTGTCTGATAAAACTCCCTCATTGCCAGTTTTTCTTCTCCACCAGGCAGAGCGCGACGAAACCCAAACGCGCTCCCTTCATTTATCTGCGAGTATTTGTGATGATTTATTCAGGGGATGATGTCTTCTATTAATCTGGCCACTTTATGCGCAATAACCCGGATTGTGTTGCAGCTCTCCTGCCAAAAAGTGTCAAGTTGTGCCTCAGTGCGGAAGATATCTGCCGCGGATTTTATATTCATGCCATCATATATAATTGTAATTGAGGTAAATGAAGGATTTAAGCTTCATTTCTGCTAAACCTTTGAGCGATTTTTGAATGTCTCTGTGCAGACTTTACTTAATGTTTATACAGTAAAGATTTTATTTATTTTTTTGAAGTCCATCATTTACCCATTAAAGTGAACCAGGTTGTTCCATATAAAGTGCGGCCACCACCAGTATGGCCTTATATACAGCATTCTAGAATACTGTATATAAGCTCCCAAGCCAATTTGCATAACATTAAGAAGAGTGTTTATTTTATTCTCCTACAGGGAGGCCCGGTCCAGTGGGTGTCGTTCTTTATCCAGCACCTCCTTTCTTCTGGCTTTGAGTGGGTGAAACGTCCAACGTCATCCACACAGTGTACTCCTTTGTGGGTCTGCGCACGTGCACTTCTTCCAATCCTGTCAAGGGCAGAGCACTGTACTGTATTCCACATGCGCAGGGAAAGGCCAAAGAACGCCCACGTATGCACACTACATTCTTTACTTTACCTTTGGAAGAGTTGAGAGAAATGTGCAATAGAGGACACTGTGTTGATGACTTAGGATGCGTCATCATTACAAAGTAGGGAAGGAGGATGGCACCAGGTCAAGACCAGCACCACCCATCAGACCGGACCACCCTGTGGGTGAGTGTATTAATAGGTATTTTTTGTGTTATACAGGTCTGCCTATGTCCTATTGGACATATATACAGCATTCTA
This sequence comes from Allobates femoralis, assembly GCA_033576535.1. NCBI lineage: Eukaryota > Metazoa > Chordata > Amphibia > Anura > Aromobatidae > Allobates > Allobates femoralis. Next base: position 523,142,615 of record JARQOC010000005.1, read on the forward strand.
CATTAAGGTATATAAGGGTATACTGGTGATGGCCACACTTTATAAGGGAATAACGTGGTGAAGGGTTCCCTTTAAAGGGTTTTCACTTATCTACTGGATCTTCATCAGCACCATAGACTTTGAATGTCGCAATGCCTGACCAGTTTTCTACTCAACTCATACGGGCTGAGATCTTGCAGGTTGAGGGGACGGTGGGCAATGGACCCCCATGCTGCCGATTGGCGAGGGTATCTTTTTTTGAAGTGGCATTACCTTTTGTCTGATGCATGGTATGATGCAACCTGGTGCATTATTCCATATGAAGGCATTGAGCAATGAAGCAAATTCTGTATTTTTTTTTTTTTTTCTATAGGAGTCCTTGAGCTGCGTGTGCAACTCTATGGCAGTACCATAATATTAATCTGAAGTATCTATCTGGGAATCTCTACATGTTCTACCAACGTACAGTATATTGCAGATACAGTATGAATTGACCCTTAGCTGGGTTTATGCTGCACAGTTTTGTGCAAAAATTAAACAACTGTTGATTGATGTTCATTTAATCTATAGTTTAGGCAGGCCGACGAGCTCCTGGTGTTCACAGAATAGATCGTTCTGTGTGTGCATAGCCTGTCATTGTTCTCGGCAGCACATTTACAAAGGAAGATGTGGCTCGAGAACGATTTTTTTTTATTTTTAAGCAAGCTAAAAATAATTTCATTCAATGAATGAGCATTTTGCTCATTTGTTGATTGATTGACAGCCTGTTAAGACCATCCGATTATTGGAAATGAATGATTTTGAAACATTCATTAACAATAATCGGTAAATGTAAATGCCCTTTTTAAGATACTCCAGTAAAGCCCGCCATACACATTAGATGGCTGTCGACTAAATGATGGTTCCACCGGAAGCCAACGGAATTGGCTCTATAATACATAGTAGTAATCCTGTGTTCCCTATAAGACAGAGGTTTATCCCCGGATGAATGAAAGCTTCGACAGTCTTCTCCAAAAGGCATTAGACCTCCATTTGCAGACTGCTGTTTCAGGGTTCTCACCCCTCAATAATGCAAAGTAGGAATCTAGTTGGCTGAGGGAGTGTTGATGGAGGTCTAGTGGGTAACATTTCTCCTTGAGGAGACCACCAAGCTGTTATGGTTAGACTTACAGGCCTATATAGTGGTCTCAGAGTAGCTTTGCATTCTTTTCATAGACAGGAGACATGACATACTCAGTTCTTCTAAATCTGCACGTTAAAAAAGCGTTGACGTTCGCAATTATAGTAACTATCTCCAACTCGGTGACTTGATATGTAAACATTTAAACACCTGCTGTAATTTTTCCTTCCCCAAACTCTTCTTTTATCATACGTCGTGTCAACCGAGGTCAAATGTCTTTTATTTCTTGTCATTTTAGATTAAGCTCCACAGTTTTAGGACACATGTTGTAAATGACACTTTCCTTGCTCCAAAAAAATGTCTTTAAGTGTCGCTTTGTTTGACATTCAACAGATTTTCTTGTTGACCTGCTCCGCGTTGGAAGCACTTACCAGGCAGCGCTCCACCCACTGCCCACCTGGCCAAATATAGCCTTCTAGGAAGGTCAGATCTCCAGGACTGGGCGGCATTGTTCCTCTTCCTGCTTTCCCCGTTGGTTCGTAATTGCTTTGAACACAAAAAAATGATTATAGAAGATTATACCTTTTTGAAGGCAATCTCAGTATCCACTTAAATAAAAGCACACAGTGGGGGAAATGTAGTGTGTCTTGCTTTGCAATTATATACCTTGTTATACCTAATTTCCAAATGCCTAAATTGCCTTTTTCTCCCCCTCCTGTCCTGGGCTCCTTCCAGTACAATTCTGTATTCTCACAGTGAGCGAGAAAAAAGTCTGCCATTTATTTTTTCGTTATTTTTTTTCTCCCCCCCTCTTTTGGAAGGATTTTTTAGTGCCGCGAATAAAGAGATCTGTCTTATCATTGTTTGGATAGGCAAGGAAAATTCACACAAAATTGTTATGCTGTCGCACCCCCTACGAGGATGACTTGCACAGGAACAAAAATTGGCACTTTTCTCTGCGGCATGCTCCCACTGGGAGGTAGTATTGGAAAGAAGGTAGCCTATCCAGCAATTTTAGGGTTAGAATTTTTTTTTTGTATTCTTTCTCCGTGTGATTGACTAAACCACTTTGGATAAAGACAAATTGAAAGGTTTAAAATTGTGTTTATTTCTTGATAGCAAATTAGATTGGGAGATGTAACCCGAAAACATTGTCTAATGCGTTCTATCCAATAATCATAATACAAATTAAAATAATACAAAAATAGAATTTATATTCATTTGGAAATGTAACTTTGTTCATTATTTTATTAATTTAGAAGGATAAATATTACAACGTTAAGACTCCCATCCCCCAGCTTTTCAAGTGACGATATAAAACATCTTTACGTTTTTACATCAAACAATTTGCTTTGGCTTTTATGGTAATTAAAAAAAAAATTATGATCGTAATCTTCTGCTTCAAAGAATCTGCAAAGAAAATAATAAAACATTTTTAAGATGCTGACTTACTGCCATTATTATCATATCAATAATCATATTTGCGTTCACATCTTACCTCCAGATAACGATGCTTGATCATTTCATTAAATTAATGTGATTTTTTTTTTCCCTCTTTTTTTTATACTTCATTAAATTAATTGCTGCTTTTGCTAGAATGTGTTTGTATTTCGTTCAATTACTGGTTCATGCAAAGGTAAAGTCATCTATTTTCAACGATTCAATTCATTATGAGTCGTGAAAGATATTGGGATTTGTTTCCAGAATGTATCCTGCAGTGATCTTTTAGAATAAAAACAATAGTTTAAGGACGTTTTGAACGTTCAAAGAAAACATTTTTGAGAACATTGTTTTTAAATATTAAAGATGTTTTCCACTACTAATTTCACCCCCTTACTTTGGTCCGAACTCCCAAAAGTTTTATTAATGATCATAAATAATCATTTTATTTATATAGCGCCAACATATTCCGCAGCACTTTACAATACAGAGGGGACATATACAGACAATTTGAGACAAAACATAGTAACAAAAATCTCCTATACCCTGAGGAGTGAGGTCCCTGCTCGCAAGCTTACAATCTATGAGGAAATCGGAGAGTTACAAAAGGTAAATGGTAAAGAGTGCCGTCCTATATGGTCCAGACATCAATATAATAACACAGAGTATAGGGGCTTATTTACAACGATGGTGCAGCCAATTTAAGGAAGTGGGGAAAAGATAAGAGCTGCATGAGTGACCACCAACCATTCTTTGAAAAGCATTTTGTGTCTGGTGGAGTGAATAGGCCATGTCTGAGTGACTGACTAAGGGGCATTATAGGCCGCCCAAAGAGATGTGTTTTTAGGGAGCACCTTAAACTATATAAGTTGGGGGTAGACCTAATTCCTTTGGGTAGAGCATTCCAGAAAATTGCTGCAGCTCGGGAGAAGTCTTGGAGTCGGGAGTGCGAGGTTCAGATTAATGCAGAAGTTAATCTAAAGTCTCTTCCAGTTTTCCAATATACCTCTGCTATCTACCCTTCTCCTGTAAGCTTATCTATAAGACGCTCATATTAAACTTCTACCTTTGATCCTTCTGGCTGCAGACTGGTATCGGAACAACTGAGCAGGACAAGTCACTGATGATAGGAGCTAAGAGGAGAGCGAAGTATAATCTGGGCATGCATGCACAAACTGCTGTCACTCACAGAGAGGCAGCCCCATCCCCACCAGTCACGTGCCCTGCTCAGTTGGTTCGAATCCAGTCTGCAGCCGGAAGTATGAAAGAAATGTATTTACAAGCTTCTTTGAGATAGGATTAAAGGATCTGAGTAGATAGCAGAAGTGTATTAGGAAAGAGATAGGAATAGATGGGACAAAAGAAAGGGGTGAAATTAGTAGTGGAAAACTTCTATAAGTTAAAGGGGATCATCAGCAAAAAATGGCTGTTCAAACCAAGCACAAATGTTCAGTGCACCCTTAGTATTGCCAAACAGTTTAGTGAACCCTCCAACCTACTTGATTTTCATTCATTCTGTCCCACGCATTTATTCACAGCTCTGGTTGTGTAGGAACCAGAGATAGGTGAAAAACAAGTAGGAGAAAAGATGCACTTAACTGCTCTCCCACATCACATATGCACCGAGCACCCGTGCTTGGTTTGACCTATCTTTTTGCAATAACAGACTCACATTATTGGACCAAGGGCGGTGTAAGTCAGCAAAACATCCTGTTCTCATTATCCATTAGGACTAAATTTTATGATAGTGGGGAACCCCTTTAACCTCCCTGGCGGTCTGTTTAGTTCTGGAAATTGTTGCTAAAAGCGGGCTACCCGCGTTCGCGGTAGATGCGGTTAAAAAACCGCATCTGCCGCACTTGCCGCATAGCTGCCGCACTTGTGCCGCACTTGCGGCGCTGTTGCGGCGCGGTTGCGGTAATCTGCATAGGAACCAACCACCTCTGATGCCCCTCATACATTGTTAATATGTGCCCCTGCAGCCTAGTAAACCATTAGCAGCACTGTTGTTGTGTGCTAAGTGGCTGCAGTACAAGTGCGATAATGATTTGAGTAACTTACATGCCAGCGTACATGAGGGCGTCTCCCTGTGTGTTGCTGGGACTTGTTGTGCTGTCCTCGTCATGTCTGCTCGCCCCCTCCCTTATGCACGCCCCCTCTCAGCCTGCTATAGTGATGTGAGGCTGATCTCGTCATAAAGGGGCGGGGCTACCGTTATGCCGCGATTTAGCCCCGCCCCTTTATGACGCAATCAGCCTCACATCACTATAGCAGGCTGAGAGGGGCGTGCATAAGGGAGGGGGAGAGCAGGCATGATGAGCACCGCCCACACGTCCCATCACACACAGGGAGACGGCCTCATGTACGCTGGCATGTAAGTTTCTCAAATCATTATCGCACTTGTACTGCAGCCACTTAGCACACAACAACAGTGCTGCTAATGGTTTACTAGGGTGCAGGGGAACATATTAACAATGTATGAGGGTCATCAGAGGTGGTTGGTTCCTATGCAGATTACCGCAACCGCGCCGCAACAGCGCCGCAAGTGCGGCACAAGTGCGGCAGATGCGGTAGATGCGGCAGATGCGGTTTTCTCACCGCATCTGCCGCGAACGCGGGTAAGCCCGAGCCTGACTCGGGGTTAACGCTTCTGGTAGTGAATGTTAACCCCGAGTCAGGCTCGGGAATAACGCTAGGAAGGTTAAGAATATAAAATGATAGGCAAGAAACATAGCTTTGAAAAGGTCTTCCCAGAATCCAAAATTAACTCCCTAACCATATCTTATTAATTGGTGGGGATCTAAACTATAAGAGACCCCCTGCCATCTTGAAAACTGAACTCTGAAACTGGGCTTTGCAGAGATCCAGCTTGATTGAAGTTGGTGGTGCAAACACTTGACGTCTGCGTGATTGCCTATTAGACCCCCAGAAATTGATGAGCTCTGTACTCTGGTAATTCTGCAGGTAGTTGGCTGATATCGGCCTTCTCTACCATACCCATTGAAAGCACACAACTCTCAGGCTGAGCCGAGCCTTCAGGTATACAGAACAGTTGGAGAAGACAGCTAGCAGATTACATGATATTGCCTTCTTATATTCCCCTAAGACATAGTCCTATGTTGAAGAGTGCTTCTTTTGAAAGCCGCTTTTCATGTAGACCTTGTATAACTGATATATCCTACATTTTTGCACAATAGCATAATGCAAAGTGAAAGTGCTAACTCTCCGAACAATATTTCCATGTGAAAGTATGTGCATAGGTCAACAAGAAAGACTGGACCTACAGAACGTCTGTCTTGTAGAATATCAATACGTTAGATAACAAACATTACATAGATAATGAAGGGCTTTTTTGTGCCCTTGCCGAGAGGGTAAATTTCCAATGCAGGCAGAATTTACCTCCCACATTTGCTACAGAATAACAACATTGAATGTTGGTTTGCCATCTTAATTAGCCGGCATGAAAATTTAATTCTAATGCCTCTCTTAATGGTAACTAAAACTGGTCTTCACTTTCTGCGAATTGTCAGGTAGATGTAATGTTTCACGCTTTACAGCGCCTGGCCCTGAAAATATCAGGCTTATTATAGTGATCAATTAGCTGTATGCTTGGAAAACAGGCTGTATTTGTGCTACTGTTCTTCTAGAGGTGTGAAAATGCCCATATATCTCCTGGGTGTAGAGGGCATTGCAAAGAGCATTTTAGTCATCTTGAAAAGAAGGAGAGAAGCGTCATGCCGTGCGGCTTTGAAGTGTAAATGAACTGGTGAATGTACAGTAGAAGAACTTAATGGCTGAACGTTCTGCAGGACAAACAGGCTGACCTTGTTTTCCCTTGTTCTCATATATTCTCTGATGGATGTATTCTGAAAGTTGGAATCGGCTTGAATATCATTTCTTGTAAATTAATGTCTGGTTCCAGAGATATTGGAGCAAAGAAATATTTTCCATATAATACAGACTAATCTGTGCATTGACCACAACATTGAACACCGCAATGCACGTCTTGCACTTACCGTTCAGTTGCTTTTATTGCGGTTTCGAACAGTAAATTATTTTAGGGCATGTAAGAAGTCTCATGGATGGGAGTGCAAAAACAAAAGTTTTAAGGTATTATCTTTCTACCAGGCACTTACAATTTTAAATGCGTTGTCAATGATTATGGAAACATGTCTGTTTTGCAAAATTAGTATTAGGGCACCGTCACACTTGGCGACGCACCAGCAATCCCGACAACAATAGAACCTGGTAGGGATCCGCTGGTGAGATGTTAAACAGTCAGATCTCACCAGCGATGCAGCAACGATGCGGCTGTCGTTGGGACCCTGTCACTCTTTGGCGTGGAATTGAGATCGTTGGCCGTAGTCCCTGTTAAACACAGCGATGCATGCTGCCCAGCGGTAGCGCGACGACCAAAAAATGGTCCAGAACAGTTTGTAACGATCAGCGATTTCGCAGCAGGGGCCTGGTCACTGCTACGTGTCAAACATAGCGAAATCGCTGCTGAGGTCGTTGTTGCGTCACAAAACTTGTGACTCAGCAGCGATCTCGCTAGCGATCTCGCTTAATGTGATGGGGGCTTTAGGACCATTCTTTTCAATGTTGCCACCAAGCAGCAATGCCAGACACAACCCATGGACAGATGTGGCACCTTTTCTGTTTGAAATGCTGCATACTTATGTTCACAGGGGAAATAAGATCCCACAAGGAGTGGCTGGCAGAAGCCTACATCCTTCTGCCCATTAAGAAAAAATGAATGCTCGGCTGGGCTGAGCATGCATGCATATAAAAGAGGGTCAGGAGACACAACTGTCTGATATCCATGGCCAACATTACTGTCTGCTTTGTTAACAATTTTGGACTTTAAGGGGCTAAACGCCAGTATTTCGCACCAGTTGTGGTGATATCACTAGGCTACTCCAGTGCTGCGTGATTGCCTTGGGTTTGGGCTGACTGTTGTGCACAATACAGAATTTTCTACTATATTACATTTCATATGTTTTGTGTAAGATTTTCTATTGAAATCACATTACTTAGAAATGTCAATGGCTTACTTTTACCTTGACCTAGTGCATCGAAATGTTCAAGTAAACAAGTCTGTGCTCGGAACATGTGTGGGAAATGAGACTCTTCAGAGCACTGAGAAGGCGTAATGTGCAGAGGATTTGAGTAATCCGTGTTCTCCAGCTTATCTAATTGCATCTATTGTAGCATCAGAAATGGAAATGGGTTTTAAGGGATCCTGACAGCAGATTTATGATGCTTAAAACACCAGTGGCAGCTATAGACAGTGGCTGTGTTATTGCTGCTGTGTATGTTTAACTCTGAAATGCTGCAGTGTTTCAGAAAAAATATTCTTGGAAAAGTCAAGGGGACCATACTTCTAAGATGACTAGTCTAAGAGGTTGGTCCCCGATATATTCTACCTGCTCCCCTAGATTGACATGTGTCTCCCTATAGATACACCCATAGGGGAAGAATTGTCAATTTAGGGGAGCGAGACAGATGAAGTTGCCAGGGACTTGTCCATCAAACTAGACCACCGAGACGAAAGGTTCTCAGATGGCTTCTCAAATTTTATTTTGTCTGAAATGCTGCAATGTTTAAGAAGAAAATATACATTGCTACAGTAACGGACCAGTGCCAGATACCTTCTGCCCATAGTACAGGCAGTATTAAACTATTAGGTTCCCTTTAAACATAATAGGTCTGACACAGACATATTTTTCATGTTTCTGCTACAAAGTGCATAATATAAACTCTTGCAATCATTCTCCAGTTATGGTAGATTGAGATATTATAATATTTAGTGAAGTGAAAACTTTACAAAGCACACAAAGCTGAAGTGAAGGCATGGAGAAGAACACCCAACTAGGGATTTTTCACCACAGGTCAACAAAGGAGCAATTATTGCCAAAAAACCAAGACATGGTTTGATGCCAAGTGGTTTCACTCAACTCTTCAGCCTAGAGTTGTCTGGACCATCAAAAATACTGAGCCTTCAGTGGGGCCAATAAAAGTGAATGGAGTCCACCTGATTTTTTTTATAATTCCATTTGGATATTTATCCACCTTCCTGTCATAAGTGAAAGCCTCGATACTACTGAGGAGAGAGCATATGTGACTTGGTGTGCGACAGAGCAAAAGGAACTTCAGGCCGATGATCAATCCAACCAGTTTTATTGAACAGGGAAAATGGAACCGCACAAATGAAGACATTTCTGCCGAGTCCACAATGAGTTCACACAAAGGGAACAGATACAGGGGCGCCACCCGGCAATCCTGACGCCAGGTTAATGGAAGAAATAGTCCAGATAGAGTCCACTGTATCCAACCGATGAAGGACACCGCACAATCCCACGGGCACCAAGATCTTGCTTCAGCTAAGATCTCAACCTCCGCTTCCAACTAACTGCCTGATCTTAAAACATGAGTGTATTGTCCTGTGCCTGTCGATCCACCCCTCTGGGGGGGGAAGGGTTCACACCCATATTTAAGTATGTGGCTGCATGGAGAAGTCTATGGAGAATATTCTAGAAACCTCCTGGCTCCATTTTGTCTCTTGCAGGCTTGTTTATTGGAGTCACCAACTCCAACATGACATGCATTGTACCAATATGATGTAGTAGGCAGAAGGATGACATTATCTCATTGATTATGGAATGTAAATTGAGCTACGCACCACTACATTGGTAGTAAAGACGCCAACATAAGCCCGGACATGGCAAGAAACGTTTACCATTTGATGTGTGTTTAAAACACTTGTTCTAAATGATTACTGCTATTAATTTAATTGCAGCATTAATTCAATGTCAGGATATAAAATGGTTTCATTCACTTAACATTTGCATTCATTCCTTGACATAAAGTTGTAAAAAAACTGTTATTTCTTGTTATTATTGTACTCTTGATGACATTGGTATTATGGTAGTGTGCGACTATTCTGTAATTACACAATTTTTCAAGACCTTCACAATAACATCAGAACAATGGAGGACATTATTGCTTAAAGGGGTTGTCCACGATGACAAAAATATGGCTTACTTTCCGGAACAGTGCCTGACCCTGAGCATGGGTTGTGCATGGTATAGCAGCTCAGCTATATTCACTCAAATGGGGCTAAATTGCAATACCGGGCACAACCCATTGTCAGGGTTTATTCTGTTTATAAAAGAAAGTAGCCAAGTGTTCTTAATATTGGATGTCCCCTTTAAATATGTTAGTTGACTGACTCTGTACCACTTGTGTGCCTACATGGGCTCCATCAAAAATATAAAATAAAATCCCCTTTACAACTTGAATGCTGCTGGCCAAACTATTGTTCTGCAGATTATTAGGTTGGCAAGTATCTTGTCGTCTCTCCAATATATAGGAGTGCTCACTCTGCAACCTCCTGTGTTCTCTATGAGAAATCTCTGGTGGTGGCTTATCTCTGGGAGAACAAAGCAATGGGATGTGCCTCATCCTTACCTCTCCTGATAATCATTCTCCTGGCTGTCGGCCAAACCCTTCCATATTGGCGGTATTGGCTGACATTAGTGTAATACCTTGGTTTTCGTTGATGTCGGTTATCAGTTTCTGTTTTCGTTGATTTTTTCCATGAGCAAATTGCCTTAGTTTTTGGTGGCTTGCACATACGACCTCGCTGCTAATTTTGCAAGAAATAAAGGGTGACTCACACGATTCCCCTTCCAAACAATGATATATGCACTTTTCTTCCCTCCTTGCAGTCTTCCAGACACCAAGAAGAATCTTTAGAAAAGTAAATGTCATGTTATAAATGTTCATTTGTTCTTTATTAGTCTTTCATAATACAATGATTTCTGAGTGCTTTTAGTATTAAACACTATCTTTATTCTCTATAAAATGTGTTTTTGGTATGTATTTTGGAGTTTCTAAAATGAATTAATTGGATTTGCATTAATTCTTGTGGAAATAATTGTCTCGGTTTTCAACAGTTTTGGTCGATTGAAAACTATGGTATCACTGTATATGTCTGGCTTTAGTCTTCATAGCCATCATAAGGGAAATTAGGCATGAGCATGCCCAGTGAAATCAATAAATTGTCTACAAGATGCAGGGCAAGACAGGTCCTCGAGAGCAAGGGAAGTTCTTTGTGAACACCACCTAGGTCAAGAAATAAGGATTATAGGGATAAAGTTGCCATCACAAAAAATAATAAAAACTATACAGACTTTAAACTTATTTGGTAAATGAGTTATTGAGGGGATGCAGAGATGCATGTGGCTGTTCATCCCCTCTGTCATTGATAGATGTCAATATCTATGGACCCCCATGAATAGTCTGGTAGTCACATAATGTCTTGGAAGTTCCAGAGCTCTTTCCGGGAGTTCATTTTTACCATGTTGGTATTTATTTCTACAGTTTTTTTTACTTTGAACCCTCTTGTGTACGGTTGATAGGCAACAGTAACGAAATTTCTATGTTTATTCCAGTAATCGATCAACTCCAAGCAATCATGACCGGATACAGCGTCTTCGTCAGGAATTCCAGCAAGCCAGGCATGAAGATGATGTGGATGAACGCCGGCGTACATACAGTTTTGAACAACCTTGGGTGAGTGCTCTATTTTCTCCATTAACTAAAGAAGTAGGGAGTGTGGGGGAAAAAAAAATCATCAGTATGATCCAATTGTAGGCTGTGTACTCCTTACGGTGCCATGCAACCAACTTATGACCTTTCAACCCTTGTCCTTATTCTCACAGCATGTGGCCATTATAGATAATTTAATTTCATATCTGACCTCACCATCTGCCCAGTTATTTAAGGGATATCAGATTCCCGCCGCATCAAATTGTGTTTATTTTGCAATGAAGCAAATCCAAAAGTCACGGATGTATGAGCATAATGAGCACCAAGAAAACCAAGTCAATGCTATTGAGCAAAGCAAACACTACAACTAATGCATGAGTAGGATTACGGTATTTTTTCTTGTAACAATGGGCTATTTAGACAATATTTGCCTTAATTTGGACCCATAGGACCTGCAATAATACATTAGGCTGCTATATTTTTTTTTTTAGAAAAATATCTGTATGGAACCCATTGTCGCTTTCCTGAGATATAAACCCGACTCTCCTTTGTTGTGGTCACTCAATTGTGATTGACAGGGCTGCTTTCAATAGACCTGCTAATAATGGCTTATAGTAACAGCCCCTTTGTGAGTTACTAATGAATGAAAACCTTTACCTTATGACTTGCCGAGTCCCTTAGTAGGAAGCTGACCGTAGACATAAACAGATGAGTTTGACTTTTTCCAGATCGGTCACTCTCTTTTCATGCAAATGACCATTAAGGACAATCTATAATGTCAAGAGGTCAGGCAGCTCAAGTCCCAATGAATTTTTATATACAGGGTGCACATTCTAAGAAAGCTAACAAGTACGGAAAATATAGATACGGCGCTCCAGAATATCCATATATTTTATTGTAACGATAAGGGTATCCACATTTTATGCTGCGGTTGATCTGTGGCAAATGTGAATATTAAGGGTACCATCACACCTGGCGACGGCCCCGGAGATTTCGGCGGCAACTAGCGGCAGCGCGCACGCTTTTGGTGCCCCGCCAGTGTCGCAGCTCCCCATTTACATAGGGAGACATCTCCGGCGATGGACCGGCGAGCTGAGAGGCGGCATTGCCGCCGGGGTTTCTCAAAACCCCAGCGGCGATGCAGTACAATGGGAGCCTCTGGCTCCATCGCCTTTCAGCTCGCTGGCAGCCATTTACATGGGGCGTGTGTCCACATCGCCCAGATCGGCCGCCTGGTTTCAGAGCACTGTTCTGAACCCATTCGACCTGTAAAACGGCGTCACCATCGCCCCTTTACATTAGGTGACGCAGGGGTGATGTCGCCACGTGTGACGTGGCCTTAAGATATCAAGGGGTTTTGTGCAGGACTGTCAAGTCGGAGTCGGTGTCCATTTTGGTGGAGTTGGATTTAGGGAAATTGAGGAGTCGAGTGTTTGCCTTACTGATTTCACAGCCATGGTTGTGGAGTCAGAGTCATGGTGTTGGTATCCATTTTGGTGGAGTTGAAGTCGGATTTAGGGAAATTGAGCGTTCAGAATTGGATGTTTGGCTTACCGACTCCACAGCCCTAGTTTTGTGACTCATTTGCCACAGTTTGACCTTACCGAACATATTAGAAGAGGTATGGACAGTGGACAGTGAAAATTTCGGACATGAATTGACAAGCTCCTAATTTAAGATCTGCACCATATTCATGTTTCCTTTGCAGAATTTTTCAGATCTTATCCACTTTAATGCTACTTTAAGCCTACCGTGGAGTTTTTGTCTATCCACTTTCAGCATAATAATAACTATTGAAAATAAACTGACCTCAACCTTAAATGATTAAATCACTCCAGCATTGTTGTCTTTTTTTTAGCATCGGTGTGGTGCTTTAAATGTAGGTCTCCTGCTCCTTGGCTTATATTCATAATTTTTCGTCGCCGCTCTGGTCAGCGTTGCACCATCTTGTGCCCCTAGCTTCTTGCTGGCCATGTCAAAAGTTACGTTACAAGCTCTCAGTGCGTCTCTATGACAGCAAGAACAAGGCTCTCAGAGAGATGTATTGAGTTGCGATCCCCTGTGTGCTCCATGAAACACTGGAGCTGCCGGCAGGATACAAATCACCGGAGACCGACAGGAGCAACACTAGAAACGGATGAAGATGCCGGAGGGTGGGGGGCAGAAAAATTACATTTAAAGCACCACTCCAGTGGTGTACAAATTTGTACAAAAAAATAACCATGATACAAAGATGACAAAAAATTGAAAGAAAAAAAAAAAAAACATTTTGGATTGTAGAATAAGTTGTATTTGTGATTTTTCACCTCCTTTTTCAACATAGAGCCTATTTTCCCATGTTTTTCCACAATTTTTCTTCGCTGGACCTCAAAGTACCTCTTCAAATCTGCAGTATGTCAATTCTTTTAGTGTTTTTGCAGCATTTTTCACCCATTTACATGAACATGGTAAAAACACATAAAAATCTTCACAATGCGGCACACATTAATTGCATTAGAGCCTTTTCTTTGACAACTCCTTGAGCTATGGGCCTGTATAACATGCAGCCTTCCTACATCCTGACAAAATCTTATTGACAAGTCACTAAAAAGATTGTATAATGCATTAGACATTGCAGAAATCCCATGTCTTTTTTTATATCGGATGACCATGGCTAATGCTAGTCCTTTGAATTGAGCGGTCGCATTGTGTCATCAGAGTAATGTAGTCTATAAAAGAGATCCCATCTACAAATTGAATGTGTTGTAAGTTTACAAAGTTAAAAGGCCAATAAAACGGGTTTATGGTTATTGATCATCTTACCTTTAGATTATTCCTTGACCTTTAACTTAGTTTTTGCTTTTCTTGGATATCGCAGTAGATCTTAGATAAGCCAGTCGAGCAGCCTATATAGATTCAGTTTAAAGTCTTAAACTGCTTTCTCATTGCGTTCTGCTAAAAGTTCAGTGGCCCCGTCGGGGGCATTGTCTTTAATGGTGCAGACGGAGTCATCGTGTGCTCTGTCGTGCACCATTTTTGGACGGACATCCCAAGGATGATAGGCTGCATTTGGGTGTGTCCACCTGCGGTAAACATATACTCCAGAAAATGGTGCACGATAGAGAACACGTTGACTCCGTCTGCATCATTAAAGACAATGGCCTAATCTGCGCATATCTATAAAGTGAGATAAATGTGCAATAGGGTCTTCTCGCTTTAGGAAAGAGGCAATGCGAAACTCTGACGGAACCTGCTCACCTGGTAAGGTTGTGTGTACCCGCAACCAAGTATGAGCGCTCAGAGGCCAGCTGCCGCAGGATCCACAAGTAACGGCGGTTAAAAATCAGCCAGAATAGGACAAAGTGTCACTCGATCCGCGCTGCTGCTCTTTTTAATCTGATGCGTTGTAGAGCCAAAACCCAACTCCTTGATTGTCCCTGAAGAAGAAGCTGGGTTTTGGCTCCGAAACGCATCGGATTGAAAACAACACTGTATCCAAACACTCCGGCCTTCTAGTTTTCTTTGGCAGCAGCGCGGATCGACTGACACTTCGTCCTATTCTGGCTGGTCTCATCTGCGCATATGTCTGAAGCCCGTTTTCAGATGTAGCCCATTTTCGGAGGTAAGACCCAACAGGACAACTGAAAATGCAGCAGAACGCAATGTGAAAGCACCCTTAAGGTGCGTGCACACAATCATTGTACGCAGCGTTTTGGACGCAGCGTCTTGCCGCTGCGTCCAAAACGCTGCGAAGTACATTATAAGCATAGTGGATGGTATTTCAAGAAATCCCCTAACCCGCCCGCAGCGTGTTTGGAGCTGCTGTGCGGGTTGCCGGGAGTCCGCTCCTCCGCAGCATGTTTATTTTATGCTGCGGAGTCAGAAAAGGCTCCCATTGGGTGACTGCAGTGAGAAGCCGCCCCGCACCGCCGCACATGGTGAGTACAGGGTGGCTGTGACCACCGGAGGAGCTGCGTCCAACACGCAGCTCCACCGGACCGTGTGCATGCACCCTTACACAATGAGGTTTATTACATGTTGGGGTGGCTGCTCCATGCACACATCGCTCACATCTCTGCAGACTGCATGAACTGCTGTTGGAATGACCTTGATGTTCTGTTGGAGCTTCACGTGTTGCATTTTTCCAGCTTTTTTTTTCTGCAGACAAAACCTGCTCTCTTGGCAGTAAAGAAGCTTACAAAAAGCTGCTTTTTTGTTGCATTTTGCACTACATTGTCTGTTGCATTTTTTGTTGTTGCAGATTATATGTATCATTTGTCTGCTTTATATGTGTAATAAAGTTAGATTTATTCCCCAAAAACGCACCAAAAAATGATGGTTATGTTTTGTGCAGTGTTTTTTCACTTTCCCTTTGCTTTCTGTGGGTGAGAAAACACTTGAAAAAGACTGAAATAATTGACATGCTGCAGATATCAAAAATGCTGCAATTTCAAGATTTACCTGAAACAAAAAAAACAAGCTTATGCATGATATGTATTACCGTATATACTCGTGTATAAGCCGACCCGTGTATAAGCCGACCCCCCTACTTTTGCCCCCAAAACCTGGGAAAATCTATTGACTCGCGTATAAGCCGAGGGTGGACCCCAGCACAGGTATACAGCCCCCAGCAGTGGTATACAGGCCCCAGCAGTATGATATACAGCAGCCCCCAGTGGTATATACAGCAGCCCCAGTGGTATTGCAGCCCCTATATACAGCAGCCCCAGTGGTATTGCAGCCCCTATATACAGCAGCCCCAGTGGTATTGCAGCCCCAGTGGTGTATACAGCAGCCCCAGTGGTAGTATACAGGCAGCCCCAGTAATGCAGGGCCTCCCCAGCCTGACTCCGGTCACCTGTAAAGCAAATTATACTTATCATTGTCCCGCTGCCGTCCGCGCCCGCATCTGCCGACATCGCGATCCTCCATCTTCATGCGTCTTCTTCCTGTTTCCTGTGTTCGGCGCCGGTAATGACGTCATTGGCTGCGACGAACACAGGAAACAGGAAGAAGACGCATGAGGATGGAGGATAGCGATGTCGGCAGATGCGGGCGCGGACGGCAGCGGGACAATGATAAGTATAATTTGCTTTACAGGTGACCGGAGTCAGGCTGGGGGGGCCCTGCATTACTGGAGATGCGGGGGCTGCTGTATACCGCTGTATACAGCAGCCCCCGCACTGACTCGCGTATAAGCCGAGGGGGGTACTAATTTTTGGGCTGAAAAACTCGGCTTATACGCTAGTATATACGGTAATTAGCATTAATGCTGGAAAAAAGTTTCAAAAAAGCAATCTGTGAGCATAGTCTCAGTGCTGCAGAAAATAATCTAGTTGACTTTCGTGGCATTTACACTGCACCATTATCCTAGGAGAGATTGTTATGAACAGGTACACGATCATCCGACAAACGATTAAAAGGCTCGGTCTCTGGTGAAGTTATGTTGTAGTTTGCCTAAAAGACCCTTGTTCCCTGCAGCATATCCTCTGTAAACAGTTCCTGTGATGTTGACCACAATGGCGGCCCATGTGCACACAATGGAATATTACAAATCTTGCTCCTGCTCGGCCCGACCTTCTTGAACAGGAAATTAAACAATTGCCGGACAGTGGTCATCCAGTGCTGCACATGGCACATTACAACAAGACTATGAAGTTAGGCCGGCTTCACATCATTATTTTAGGGATCCAGGGCTGTCCGGTGTGAACATGTAAGCCCTGGATCCGATTTTCCCCCATAGTATTCCTATGGGGCCGGATGGCAGTGATTTGCCATCCGGTTTTGTGCTGTCCGGGAGGATCAGGCACATTTGTTTTTTTTTGCCCCGGGCACAAAATCGGAGCTTGCAGCATTTTTGTGTCCGGATCCTCCTTCTAACATGGGAGTCTATGGGCACCGGATATGACAGAAATTGTTCCGGTTCTTGGACACTGAACTTCAGCACCTGTAGAGATCCCAGCTGAAATTTCAGAACTGCGGCTAGCTTGCCACTAGCCTCGAATCTGAAATTTCAGCACTGGACAGCAGCAGCCGCACACTGCATATTTGCCCTCCACTTCTGTTTGTCCGGTGCTGTCAGGCTGTGTCCGCTGCATCCTGCAAAACAACGGACACAGCCTGACAGCTCAAAAAATGTGGTGTGAAGCCGGCATTCGTGATTTTAATTGATTTACTTCAGTTTCTTGGTCAAATGAGATCTTTATATTTTTGTTGGTGTATAACCATTTACTGACAGTCCGACCAAGCAACCCTTGTGTAAGGCAAGGAACGGTGCGATAGCGAAGACCACTAGGGAATGATATGTCCTTCCGTACATTTTTGGAACAGGGTAAATAAAATAAGTACAATAAAATGAATGAAAGATCATGTAATACATGGTCACAATAATCTGCCAGAATAGGAGCCAAATCTGGCTAGTGACTATAGCTTCTTAGTGGGGGAGTCTCCTCTATTACACCCCCAATGCTTTTATAGGGCCATTAGACATAGATTGTCCTTTTACAAAACCCCTTCAATAACTTTTTATATGGTACCTATAGAAAGTATTTAATTTAACAATGACGAATGAAAAAATATAACAGTACCTTACATAAATTACAAAATATCATGTTTGGTAAAGCGTGCCGCACACATTATTCATCAATACTGGAGTAATAAGCTCTTGGCTTCAGAGTCGCTCTTTTGTTTATCCTTTATGTAAAGATTAATTCACAACATAATAATTGGTTTTCTTTAACCAACTGAAAATTAACAAGTGTCTGAAGACGTTTTCCTAAGAAATTGAACATTAAAGAGGTCAGAGCTTAGTGGTATTTTATGCAATTGTAGACAAAGCAGTGGGGGAGGCTCCTGCTGCAGTCAGTCGAGACACAGACTAGATTTCTTTATACAAATTTCTTTTTATATATATATTTATCAGTTTTAATTGTAAGATGGGATCAAAGGATAGGAGGATTTGCAGGGATTTTTATGTGTGTGTGGCGCTTCACGTAGTCGGGCGTCACAGAGGGGTATTGCCCCTGTAAAAGAGGTGTAACTTCCCCAGCTGCAAGTGGACCCTAGGTTGGTGGGTGGGACCTATTCCTGCACTCCCACATGAGAATAGGAGTGGGAGGTTACCCGGGAGGGAGATATATTCAACTCTAGGGGGAACAAAGGAGGGCAGTCTGTAGGAATGAGTAGTCAGACAATGGGCATCTGAGAGAATGGAGGAGGAGGAGAAGGAGGAGTGTGGAACAAGGCGGAAGGGTTACCCGGACGGTTTCACGCTGATGCGGAGGAAAGGAGAAAGAGGATCCTGAGCTGTAGAGGATCCTGAAAGAGGGTGCCCGATGTGCGGAGTCGAGGCAGAGAAAGGGAGAACCCCAGCATGGAGCGACCATACTCCAGGGGACTCTCCAGTCCACCACAGGAACACCGGGCCCAAGGATCCAGCTAAGGGTTTATCTTTGCAGTCGGCAACCGGCTGCTGTGGTCCGTATATCGCCACAGCACCCTGCCAGACGGAGCGGTCTGCCTGCTTCCTCACCACGAGGGAGACGACCCCCAATACTACCTACACGGAGCCATTGGATATAGGCCTATCCTAGGCGGGGAAGAAAGGACACGGGTTTGTCAACTAAGGTAAACCATGGGTTCCACCATACCACCTGGGATCCACTTGCAGCCACCCATAGAGCTACCTGTTATTCTAACATCTGATGCTGAACTGTGGACTTTTTATGACACTGCTAAATTTTGACAGTAAAGTACCCGGGAGAAAGTGATGGCCTGTGTGTGGTTTTCTCCATCATCCTGCTTTTTTTCAGGAACGCTGCCCCGGAGGACCAGCTCTATCTGTAGGGAGCTTTGCCAACTCAGCCGCATTACAATTGGCCTCCGGAGGACTGTGGCGGCGCTGGTGCCCCATCACCAGGTACTACAGGTGGCGTCACATGACAAACTCTTATCCCTTGTAAATACCCCTCTTTTTGAAGTGTCACCCAGGCCACGGGCTCAGGCGCTGCCACCCGTGACATCCCAAGCATCCCACCGAGCCTGATACCCAAGTAGCCCAGGGCCTGGGGCTCGACATGTGCATTTTCTGGGTCTAAGTTATATATGTGTAACTTCCCGATTAATAACTAGAGTTGAGGGAACATTTTAAGTTTTGATTCGGTTAGCGAACTAGCCCATGGATGTTCGGGTTCGGTGGCCTGTTCGGGACATTAACTTGACCCTAGCCGTTACTGATTATATGTTCGCTTTCTGCCCACATACAGCCAGCTTTAAGCAAAATGTGTCCAGGGGCGAGAGGATGTGGGGATTTTTCAGGGTTTTTTTTTTATGGACAACACACTACAGCAGAAAACTCAGATTTACCCCTCAGTTTGAGCCGATCACACACTGCAAGCGGCTCGAACTGAGCAAGCACCGAGCGTACCGGAGCACAGCGCTGCATGCTCCTGCACTTTGGATGTGCAAATCATCCAAACTCCAGCACTGAACAGGCCCCAAACAGGTTGGCTCATCTCATTTAATAACCTTCTACTCGCACTTGATAGCTTTTACTCTATGGACTCCAATGTGGGGTAATGATGAGAGAAGTAGTTGGATCACTGAGAAGCCTTCTAGCCTTGGTATAAGTGGCAGTGCAGCTCTCGCTCATATACTTGTTGAGCAGATGTCTGTTTTCCAATGCCGTGTTGGAGAATGCAAGCAATATCATTTACATACTTAACATTCAGACTTCAAATAATACTGAGCAGATGGCCGTCCTTCTGAAGGGGAACTTTAAAACAGATATTATCTTTGTTATTTTTAACCACTTTTCTGCCAGATGATATTTAAGCCTCCAAACAAACAAAATTGTAATGAAATTATTTGCATATAAAGGTAAACTGCTCCTCAGTTGTAATGGTAGAACAGGTGGTAATATTCCTCTCCATAGAGTTATAACCTTGCATTTGCTTTGGGGAGTGATTCATCTCCACTGTGACTGAAGACCTGCTGCTCAGAACCGCCAGTGCAAAATATACTACATTTCTTATAGCCACTCCGGAGAGGATGTTTCCGCAATAACTCAACATGGATGTGTTACATGATAGAAAGATTTGTTTAACCTGTATGTGTCCATACATGTAGAAGTACCACAGTCCATCATTGTAGATACTAGATGAAGTACTAATGGATCCCAAGGATATAGTTAAAGTGATTCTCTACCCTAGAACTGAGAAACTGACTATACGTTTCTTATGTATAGCCACCCTCCCTGGTGACTTTCATTTGCCTCCTCCGTTCAGATCAGCATTTCATTCCTTCTGCTTCCAAGATGTGTGCACAGTGGCATGGAGGGTGCAGTGATAAGCAGGGCTATGGAGTCAGAGTCGGAGTCAGTGTCCATTTTGGTAGAGTTGGATTCAAGGAAATTGAGGAGTCCAGAGTTTGAGTCGGAAGTTTGCCTTACCGACTGTACACCAGGGCTGTGGAGTCAGAGTCGGAGTCTGCACCTATTTTGGTGGAGTCGGAGGTTTGGTTTCCCAACTCCACAGTCCTGGTGATAAGTGTAAGCTATGCTTTCCCTGCCTTTCGTGTTGAACAGTTATGGTTTCAACTGCATTCCTAATGCCACTGTGGTGACCATATTGGAAGTTGGAGGAAAAGAAGGCAGCTAAATGCAAAGGGGCGTGCTAGGTAGGGTGACTATTCATTTGAAATGTATTATCGGTTTTGACTCCTAGGTTGAATGGTCACTTTAAAGGGGTACCTGTAAAAGCGCGTTCCAGCACAAAATGTCAGTCGTCCATATATTGCCTATCTGCCTGCATGTTTTAATGTTGTGAAGAAATAAAGGACTTTAATTCATTGGTGAGTGCCACCCTTTTTATTTTTTTATGGACTGATATGAGTGGATAGCAAACAAACAGCTGCTGCCAAGGCAAATAAAATGATACAATAATAGAGGCATAGATATGCCTGACAAGGACATAGTTTTGCATGGCGGCCACATATACAATGCTGTGTTTGGGCTCCATTGTATAAGGACATAGCTGAACTAAAGTGGGAGCAAAGAAGAGCATTAAAGGGTCAGTCTGAGACCAGCAACTTTTCTCCTAACTCCCTATTTAATTTAACCTTAGAATCGAAGCTTTTTTCTCATATAGTTCCCTTAATAATTCCCACGGTTATCTCTATACTAATCAGTTATTGTTTTTTTTCCCTATTTCCTGCTTCATGACATACTGTGTGAGTGCCCCATGCATGTGGGATCCTCACATAGCCATCAGACAGACCCCAGGCACTTCAGCCAGCCCCTCCTTGAAATAAAGGTGTCACTGTGACGCTGGTTCCAGGGGTGGAGCTGTGAAATGTTACAAAGGTCTCCATCCCCCCCTTCCCCCGTATCCCCTCCACGTGGTGTGATCTTTCAGCCCCACCTTTCTCTCCTCTCCCTGCAGTCCGCCTTCTCAGCCTCCTTTTTTCTCCCTCCCCACAGTGTGC
>JARQOC010000005.1:523175310-523216083 GCA_033576535.1 Allobates femoralis
AGATGGTAGAATGGGCAATTGCATCCATATCGGCACCATGTTGTCTGAGACGGCTGACCAATGGTAACACTCTTTCGCCGTCCAATCGGAGTGGTCTGGGCGCGGTAAAGCAAACTCAGGTACGCCCATGTCCTAGGCTGGGTCAAACAGTACGCCCAAATTGCTGATGTGGTTGAGCTGTGTGAGCCGCAACTGCGATCGTCAACTACGACTCTGCAATTTGCCCAGGCGACTTCCAGAACGCTGGATCGTCGGAGGTTGCACGTGCGATTGCTACGTGTAACATCTCCTAAGCGAACTTGGAAAAGTGCCAAAAACATGTGCTCAACGAAACGTTGAAGGCGATATCACAGCGATGTTGGGATGTGTAACAGTACCTTTAGACTGCTCCTGTCCTGGTGTGAAGCCAGCCTAAGCCGCACTTCTCTTTTTTAAATAAAGTTATTAAAGGCGGCAGGAAGTTGAACACAATTTGTTTGCAAAGTGCAAAATGCAAAATGCACAACCAATTTTTATTGCCAAAAGAGTAGGTGCAAACAGCTTTATACATCTCTATACCGGTATTATCTGAACCTATCCTTTAACACATAGGTTAAAAAACCCAAACACTTTGCTCTGCAGGATCCATCAGCAGGGCGCAGACATAAGCTGTCAGATCCAGGCATCACATAGAACATTTGGCTGCCGAAAACTTGCATAAGTCAAGTGAAGGAAATGTGAAATCCTCAGCAGCTATCATGGACTCCCTATATTACTATTACATGAGGAAATTGCTTTTTATACAATTCCTAAATACAATCTTTAAACCTGGGGTTTATTAATGAGAATGTTAATTTCAGGATGGAAGAAACTGAAAAGATGGAAGGATTCTCTTTTTTTCCATAATCACCTAGAAATGTAATGTGTCTGCACTGAGGGATAATCTGAATATTACAACTAAAATAAATTGGTTTTCCCATCGTTTATCTTCTGAAGCCACTTTGGACTTAACAAATCCATGTCGGAGAGATTGGAAATATTTTAGGGTCTTCTTGTACTAATGAAACATGGCTGATAACTCCCGGTATTTCTGGATGAAATGTTTGCCTTTAATCCTCTGAAACATAATTGTGCTGAACTCACACGAGAGGTTCATTAAAGCCCTTTCCACCTTCCAGGGCATAGATAATGGGGATCTGTCTATATGTTATGTACAAAGGGGCAATTAAAGCTGATTTGTGCAAGTCCATGTATGTTTCACCCCCCAGCCTTTATCAGTTTAATCCATTTAATCTTTCTTAATCATGTGCCATGTCCTCACGCTGTAACATATTGACCAGCAGTGATCCCTTTAGACCTTGTTGCCTACTTTACTTTCAAGAATGTACATACAGCTGAACTTGGCCATTGTTTGACTTTATCCCCTATTAACATGCCAGTCTGTAGACATCCCACATTCAGACAGAGAACAGTCATCCATTATTGGACAGATTATTTCTTTTTTGGGAACCAATGTGATTGTAAAGGTAAGATTAAAATAAATTACACATCTGTTTGGTTTGTTACAATGTAGGAAAAAGCTGAGGAGCAAAAAGCACAATAGGGTCTAATCCGATCAAAGAGGACAATAAAGTGCAGGGAATTGCTCAACCGGTTAAGTTGTGTATCATAAAACAAGGATAAAGCTTAAAACTGTCAGCTGATGCAGTCTCACGGGTTAAAAGAGCCGGTAGCGAAACAGAAGGGGGTCATCTGCACTGCTGAAGAAGATTCCCCCAAAATCTTCCAGGTTCAAAGTAGACTTGATGCAGATTTATTATCTACATGTTTCGATAAGTAGTCAGGAATTTGGAGATATGTATTTCAGAGATTTCTAGAAATGAAAATCCGAGTCCATTCATAGGCTGATATCACACGTCCGACATTCAAGGTCCGGGTTCGGTCTGCGATCTAAAGTCAGGTCACGAGCCTCCTGATTCAAACCCAAAAGCCTCACAAGTCCATATGTGGCTGTCGGGTTAAGGTTGGAGACCCATGGTTGGTGTAGACATTGTGCTTCATACTCGGACTGTGAATGCCAGGTAAATGAAATCGCCTTTATGTGGTCATTTGTACAACATGTGCATGGATTTTGCAAGACTTGTTTGGATAATAGAACAGGTGCAACATTTTTTGCAACGTGATTCAAGTGACTATAACCTAAATTTGGCGGGATAATGGCCTCACTTTGTAATTAATATAGTATTACTTGCCCAGGGCAATGATCCCCTATATGCACATATGATCATTGCTCAATGTAAAATCTGGTCAGTGATGAAATGACAAAACAATCATTCGTCATTGATCTCATTGCAGACAATTTTCTACCTTTGTGAAAAAAAATCTATAGAGCTGGGTCCAAATGGCTGCATTTGACGGTGTGTACATGGTTGACTGTTTGGCCTCTTACCTACACCAAGAACAGTATCTTCAAAATCTCCTGTGTGAATGGGGCAATGGTGCACACCACTCACTCTTTTAGGACTGATGGACATAGCTGCTCCATCACCCCCATAGAAGTGAATGTTGTGGTCATCATACATGTACACTATTATCCATCCATAAAGAGTATTTTAGAAACCACATACAAGTGCACCTCAATAAATTAGAAAATCATCAAAAAGTTAATATATTTTTGTAATTCAATATATAAAGTGAAACATATTACATAGAGTCATTACAAAGTTAACTATTTCAAGTGTTTATTTCTGTTAATGGTGATGATTATAGCTTTCAGCCAATGAAAAGCCAAGGGTCATCATCTCAGAAAATGAGATTATGTAAGACCAACTGAACTAATGATTGTTAACGCATAAATGTTATCTTAATTAAAAGTATTTACAGTAAATGCACTCAATACTTGGTCAGGGCGCCTTTTGCATGAATTACTGTATCAATTTGGCATGACATGGAAGTGATCAGCCTGTGGCTGCCGAGGTGTTATGGAAGCCCAGGTTGCTTTGATAGCAGCCATCAGCTCGTCTGCATTGTTGTGTCTGGTGTCTCTCATCTGCCTCTTTACAATACCGTATAGATTCTCTATGGGGTTTACGTCAGGTAAGTTTGCAGGCCAATCAAGCACAGTGATACTATGGTTAGTAAATAAGGTATTGTTAATTTTGTCCTGTATAAATCTGTGTGGTGGCTCTTGAAGCACTGACTTCAGCAGCGTCCACTCCTTGTGAATCTCCTGCAAGATTTTGAATTGCCTTTTCTAAACCATCCTTTCAAGGCTGTGGTTATCCCGGTTGCTTGTGCACCTTTTTCTACCACACATTTTCCTTCTACTCAGCTTTTGATACAGCACTCTGAACAGCCAGTTTCTTCAGCAATGAACTTTTGTGGTTTACCCTCCTTGTGGAGTGTGTCAATGACTGCTTTCTGGACATCTGTCAAGTCAGCAGTCTTCCCCATGATTGTGTAGGCTACTGAACCAAACTAAGGGAACATTTTATACACTTAGTAAGCCTTTGCAGGTGTTGTGTGTTAATTATACAAATTTTCTGAGATAATGAATTTTGGGGTTTTATTGGCTGTAAGCCATAATCATCAGCGCATTACCTGGTTCTTTCTGATTCACTGGTGCAATGGCATCAGGGTGATTGAAGGGGTTAATGACAGCTGAGAATTGACAGCTTGTCATTAACCCCTAGATTGATAATGTTCAGACTTCTGAGACCCACACGTTATCAATCCTGTGATTAAATAGTTAAAAAAGCACAACACAGAAAAATCCTTTATTTGAAATAAAACACACAAACAACCCTCATTTTCCCATTTATTAACCCGAAACATACCCTCTGACAGTAATCTACTGCGATATCCAGCGAATAACACGATCCTAGCTCTGCTACAGCCAGAGAATTCAACGATGGAACAAGCATACTACTGTGTAAGAAATAAGCTGAGCCCATTAGGATGTGACAATGTATGCCCAAGAAATACCTATATAAGTCGATGATGTGATAAAGACTTGTTTTTTGGAGAAAAACTGAGCTACTTCTGATACATTATTGTCTCGCTGGGGCTACTCTTGTAAGTATATACAGTACGTGATTTCTATAATTTAATCAGGACCACACACACTAAGGCCGGCTTCA
Organism: Allobates femoralis; assembly: GCA_033576535.1. Classification (NCBI taxonomy): domain Eukaryota; kingdom Metazoa; phylum Chordata; class Amphibia; order Anura; family Aromobatidae; genus Allobates; species Allobates femoralis. The sequence goes on from JARQOC010000005.1 coordinate 523,179,429, forward strand.
CACAATCAGGTCCGGGGCTGTCCGGTGTGAACCTGACAGCCCCGGACCCGATTTTGCACTAATGCAGCCCTATGGGGCCGGATGGAGCCGGATGGCAGATATGTGCCATCCGGTTTCCATCTGTTAGGGAGGATCCGGGAGAATTCATACTTTTCTCCCGGACACAAAAACCTTGCTTGCAACATTTTTGTATCCAGGGCAAAAAATCTGCCCGAATTGGATCCTCCCGGATCCAGGGAAGATCCGGCGCACCCTAACATGGAAGTCTATAGCACCGGATTGCCCCTGATCCGGGAGGATCCGGGAGCCGGACACCGGCTGCTGTTCAGCGTGAGCTATGCTGAACTTCAGCACCAGGGAGATGTCCCCTGTGAAGTGGTTCAGCACCATTTCAGCAGGGGACAGCTCCCTCAGCTGCGCTCTGCAGAATCCGGCTACAAACTGGACCAGAGGGCATATTAACCCTCCGATTCTATTTGTCCGGAGCTGTCAAGCTGTGTCCGGTGCCTCCTGCAAAGCACCAGACACAGCCTGACAGGGCAAAAAACGTGGTGTGAAGCCGGCCTAAGTCTTATACATAACGTCACACACTGAGTGGTGGCGACAAATGAAATGATTTGCAGATTTCTTATCGAGTTATTTTATTCCCAAGAGAACATAGAACCCAGATCAGAAGTTGAACATTGGACATTTTTCCATTTTATTTGAAAAAAAATTAACTTGTTTAAAAACTAATGGTGCAACATATCTCAAAACATTAGGTCAGGTTTAACAATGGGTTGGAAAGGTAAGTGGCACTAACGAAACAACTGCATTAAAAAACTGTGCAACTGTTCTAAAAGAAAACTCCTTAGCATAAAAATTGCATCGACTTTGAATATCCCACCATCCACAGTACATAATATTATCAAAAGATTCAGAGATTCTGGAGAAATTTATGTGCACAATGTCAATGGTCAATATTGGAGCCTTGTGATCTACCAGTCCTTAGGTGATATTACATTAAGAACAGGCATGATTCTGTCATTACTTCATGGGCTCAGGATTACGTTCAGAAACCATTGTCTGTGTAGACAGTTCACCGTACAACCCACAATAGCAAGTTAAAGCTCGATCATGCAAAGAATAAGCCTCATGCGATGCCTTGAAAAAGTATTCACACTCAAACTTTTTCACATTTTTTTCACGTTGCACCAGCAGACAAATATATTTATAGTGATTTATGTGATTTATTTATGTGATACCAACACTAAGTGGCAAGTATTAGTGAAGTGTAAAGGAAATGATACATGTGAGGTGGTCGACAGGGTAGGGGGTAATCGGTTACCGGGGCTGAGGGTGGCTTTGATGGGGGAATCACGGCTGGTCGGTCCCGAATCATGGCTGGTGGGTCCCTGATCCCGTGCCCTGGACCCTCAATGACGGGGAATGGTGGGGGAATTAGAGGATTGATAACGTTTATCCACCTATGGTACCTGGTAACGGGTATACCAGCGCTGCAGCCGGCCGCTGAGGTGATGGTGGGTGCAGCAGAGTGTGGTACAGCTCCCCACATGTGGAGCTTTACCTCAGGGCAGCAGGGATGGATGAGGAGAGTAGTAATTGCGTCTCTGCAGACAAGGCAGTGAATTGTGGTGGCTAAGCAGGCACACACACACGGTGATCGTTGTTTTGGTACCTTTTACTGGTGACAAGGTAACAGGTACAGTCCAGAGAAATAACCAGGTCCCCGGTGTAACTTGGGATTTCCACCTTAGAAAGTTGTGAGGCCTCCTCTGTCTCTGTGCTCTGTGGTTTGGGATGAGTTCTGCCTGTGCTTGAACCCACTGCTCCTTCTCCCTCTCAGAGCTTTGCTCTAAACTGACTATGATGTCCTTCTGCGGCGTCCCTGTTTCTCCTATGGCCCCTGGTCCTGTCTTTGGTCAGTTTTAGCGTCTCTTACTGTGTTCCTTCAGGGGTTAACTCCTCCTGGTTCTTCCGGGCTTTTGCTGGTATAATAAATGCTTGCAGCGTCGGACTCCGGTGTTCGGTTGTACGATAGGGAGACCTTAACTGGTTCCCTTTCTTGATTCCCTGCTCTCCACTGGCCTCTGACCCTTTCCCTAGGGTGCAACAAAGCGGTCAGTGGTCCCTGGTCCTGGACCTGGATCCTTCCCGGCGACCAACTCCTTGCTCCAGCTCTCTCCTCGGACTGTTTGTAACTCACTTCTGGGACTAACTAACTCCTCCCCTCAGGCCTGGATGTTTGAAGGGGGAACTGGCTTAAGGCAGCCAGTAGAGCTCCCCCTTCAGGTCTGGGGTGGAAGGTGTGGTGTGCTGTGCGAACCAAGGTGTAACTCCCTCCTGCATCGGTGGATCCTGTGGCAATCCCCCGCAGAGGTGCCACACATGGTTTTCTAAATATTTAAAAAATATTATTCTGAAACTTGTGATGTGTATTTGTAATTATCCCCTGAGTCAATATTTTGTAGGGCTTCCTTTAGCTGTAATTACTGCTGCAAGTCTTTTAGGTGATGTTTCTATCAGATTTTCTCATCTATGGGCAAACATTTTTGAACTTTCCTCTTTGCACAATTGCTCTAATTCAATAGAATTATAAATGAAGACCATCTGTGAACAGCAATTTTCTAGTTGTGCCATAGATTCTCTTCTTGTAGCTTTGTTGTCCTGCTGGAAGGTGAACCTACGCCACACTCTCAAGTCTTTTGAAGCCTCTAACAGGTTTTCCTCCAGGACTGTCCTGTAATTATCTCCATCCATATTCCTATCAACTCTTACCAGTTTCCCTGTCCCTGCTGCAGAAAAGCATCCTACAGAATGATGCTGCCACCACCATGTGTGACAGTGGGGATGGTGTTTTCATGGTAATGTGTTGTGTTAGCTTTTCTCTACATATAGTGTTTTGCATTTAGCTCAAAAGGTTTTACTTTGGTCTCATCTGACCAGAGAACCTTCTTCCGCATGCCTTGTAGGGGACACAGCTAGCATGTGGAATAAGGTACTCTGGTCAGATCAGACCAAAGTAGAACTTTTGGCGCTAAATACAGAACATAATGTGTCTCAGAAAACTAACACTGCACATCCCCTTGAAACCACTCTCCCCACTTGTAAATGTTTTTCCATTTTTCAGTATAGTATATGCTGAAATGTGTGGTGGCACTCAAAAGTAAATTTGGCATGTAAAAAAAACTAATCCTCATGTATTCTAGGAGATGATAATTGCTTCTCATAACGTTCTATGGAGACAAGAGGAGGAGAAAGGATTTGTCAACAGACACAGACATTCTGCTCTTCCATCCTCAAACTCCATAGAAATTTATGAGCACCGAATGCCATTTCCTATCTTAGAAATGGGATAGGAAAACAGATTTTTTACCAGTTAATTGAGAATTTTGAAAATAAAAAATCACTTCAGGAGGAGAAAGAAGGGTATTTAATATGAAATAAAATGATATTTTTTGGGGAATTCGCTCAAGAGTCTTAGAAGAGGTGTACAAGGGGAATCAAGCTCAAGCCTCTGCCATACTGGGTGGCAGATTAAAAAAATAATCCCGAATCTGACAAATTGGTGCCATTATAAACCCCTCTAAGATATTTATCTGAACATTTAAAGCTTTTACCCTTGTCATTTCGGCAACAAAGATGACACATAGATGGTGATGCTCTAAATGTAAGCTTCGCATAACATCCCCTATTACTCACCTACTCCATAATGTAAGCTCTGCATAACATCCCCTTTTACTCACCTACTCCATAATGTAAGACCTGCATAACATCCCCTATTACTCACCTACTCCACAGCTATGACTCACATATGAGGCACAAAATGCCAAAACAAAGGAAGCAGAAATCCTTCTATGTGCTTGATAAATAATGTGATACATTCAAGTGGAATGATATTCATTTTTAACCATTGTATTCAGCATGTTTTATCACAATTACAGACAAAAATGTGAAAAGAATAGCCCCCAGCTTCATTATTATATGAAAGCTGCCATTTCTGTAGGTTTGATGTTACAATTCCACATTACAGATCATTACGACGGCTACGCGCACAAATGAGTCTATGCCATTAGCCACACTATTTCCCTGAATTCCAGAGGTTTTTAAGAGGAAATATTACAGAACTTCAATTAATGTTAATATTATTTATTTTTATCATTAAAGCTGAGATTCTGTGCCAGGAAAAGAAATGATAGCAGTGTCATATCCGGGATATTTGAAAGGCTGATCACGTGGTCTGCCGTCAGCTTCTGGCGCATGCGCAGTGCACATATTGAAGCCGGCCTGTACCATGTGACCAGCCCCCACAATGCACCGGGCTGGATATGACATTCCGGCCGGTGCATCATAGGAGGAGGAGAAGAGGGCGGGAAATTCAAACAGAGGAGAAGATCAAAAACGAATGATGACGCCGGCGTTCGGTGATGAAGTGAGGAGGGGAGAATGGAGCTTGGAGCCGCTTTTCCAGTCTCCTGACTGAGCGACTGCTTGTAAGTTACAACTAATTTTTCACTCTTTATAGGGCGGATTTACAGCAGAGAAGGATGGTTAGAGAGCAGCTAGGAAGGTGCAGGGACAGCTAGTGATAGGTCAAGGGGGTAGAATGAGGTGACATGTTCCCTTTAATACAATATTAAAAACAGGCAGCACATGGATTGCACATGGATAACCTAGATCAGGGGTCTCAAACTCCAGGCCTCGAGGGCCGCACACAGTGCAGGTTTTCAGGGTTTCCATAGGATTTGACAGTTGGTAATCAAATGACCAACTGTCACATTCTAAGGAAATCCTGAAAACCTGGACTGTGTGCTGCCCTCGAGGCCTGGAGTTTGAGACCCCTGACCTAGATGGTCTTACAGATTATGCAGGAAGAACAAAAAATCATTGCAATCCATGCTTTACACACCAAAGGCAAATTAGGGGAGCTCTGATTCATATTCTCCATGGCGCTTCTCTTACCACTGCTGTGGCCATTTTGGAGAAGAGAACAATGGTCCTATGAACAGATAGCGGAAAGAGCGGCATTAAGAACTGAGGACACCAGGTACCATGTGCATATATGGGAATTGAATACTCATTTTAGTACCGGGTGATGGGTCCTTTTAAGCAGGGCTGTGTAGTCAGAGTCGTGGAGTTGGTGTCCATTTTGGGTGGAATCGGGAGTCCAATTAGGAGTCAGATTCAGAGAAATTGAGGAATTGGAGTTGGAGTCGGTTGTTTGGCAGACTCCACAGCCCTGGTTTTAAGGATCCTTTTGTGTTTAGAGCTCTGGAAAATCTATTTTGGTAAATGCTCGCCATAAAAATCTGAGTCGTGCTGTTGCTATATTATTCCTCTTGGAAATCTATTCATAAATTAACAATTCATCCTACTGACAGAGATGAATGGGAACAAAGTTGTCAATTTATTCATTGCCTATACAGCACCAACATCTTCATCAGCAGTATGTACCGTAACCATAGGTATATTACCACTACTAGCATCAGTATCTGTCCCAAATAGGTTCACAATCTAATTTTCTATCTTTTTTAGACTGGTTATTTGCTGATGAATATAAGTCTGTTTGGGGGCTAGTCATTACAGTCCTGCTTTATTTACAAGATGTCTGGAGAGTGCATGATATTGGACTATTGACAGAAACTATAGAACTGAATGCTCTCTAGACGATTTTAAAATGGTGATGTATTTTCATTACTTTGCTTTGCACTGGGGTTATTACCGCTAAGAAGCTCATATTGCAGGTTACAGGTAGAACAATCTCTGCCTCCTTGAGAAAAGGAGGCTCTCATCTGATCAATATCTATAGATGACCTATTGTTTGTCATCACTCTCCTGTTTAATAGGGCTGCAGCCTAATACATCAACTGAAAAAAAAATGGATTAAAGACGAGGCACTTTGAGGACAGAGAGGGCTCGCTTTGACTCTCGAAAGAAAAATTGCATTATTTTGGTTAATGCAACAGCACAAACTTTACTTACTTGAATATAAAGTAATATTTCTGGGAAACACAGCGCTGGTAGCGTGACACTTGACATATGAGTGCGGCGCTCATAAAATCATAACCAGTGGTAAGATACAGCATGCCATTTATATACGTCTTAAGCTTCTCAAGTACTTTCAAAGTTTCTCTAAGTGGCATACATAATACAAGGAGTGTTGCCAAGCCAAAACTTGCATTAATATCAAGCTCACCGTGGTCAATGTTTTATCTTGCGGGGCCATTGTTAATGTAGTTTAATTGAACCGCATGATGTAGTCATCTGCTACCAACATTAAATTCTCTGCAGTCCGGACACCGGTGTCTTATCCATTTTTGGAGAAAATTTTTAAAGGAACCAGTCACCAGGATTATCCACCTGTAAATCAGTGCAGCAAGTGATTGACGTGTACATCATGATATTACTATTTTTTTTTATTTCTCTTATCTTTTTGCTGTAAGCCGAACCCCCCCTGGATGAGTCTGAATGAGAGGGAGGGGGAGTTCAGTTTACAGCAGTAAGACAAGTCCACAGGGGAGGAATAAAGAAAACCCGAATAATGATGTCATGCTGCACGTCAATCACCTGCTGGTTGGTTCCCTTTAAATTAGTTTTTAAATTATAAAAATAAACAACATTTAGGTCTAGTTTGTATTTTTTTTTAAAGTAATGTTTTTGTCTTTTTTTCTCCACCAAAATTAATCAAGGTTGGTGCACAATATTTCTAAAAATTGGTGCAATTTCAAAGATCATTAAAGGGAACCTGCCATATCATTTATCCCTACTAAACTACACCATTGCCGTGTACGTTATGTGACACACATCTCTAACATGACTTTCTAAAGCTAAGGGTGCGTGCACACGTTTAGTATTTGGTGCAGAAATTTCTGCATCTCTATGCAGGAAAACGCAGCGGCAAAAAAAATCTGTTTTGTTGCATTTTCAGTGCATTTTTGCCACCCGTTTTTGGTGCAGAGTTTTTGCATTCATTAGAATGGGTAAAATCTCCAGCAAAAACGCTGAAAGAATGGACTTTCTGCAGATTTAAGACTGATTTTACACTGCTGTTTTTTTGGAATTCGGGGGATGCAGGAAAGACCTGCATCCCCCCCGTATTCCCACGCAATGATGAAACTGGATGCACCCGCACAGGTATTATTTGATCCGACTCACAGATTAGTGATAATACCAATGCAGGAGCATCTGGTTGATTTCTTTTTTCCGCAGGATCCGATTGTAATTGACACGCCTCATAGGGGGTGTGTCATTTAGAACTGCATTCTGGGCATGCGCAGTTCAAAATCCAAGATCCAGCATCCAGATCCAGCATGATCTGGAGTCCGCCACAACTAGGTTCCATGCAGCCACATTTTAAATCAACCCGGATTGTTCCGAATCCAGGTATTCATTATTTTTGACACAGACACCAAAACCAGGTGGAAACAGGAAGAACTGGATGCGCTTACAAGCTCTTGCGGCCCCATTGAAAGTTAAAGGGGCCAAAAATTGATGTGATTGCATCCAGTTTAAGCTGGAATCACACAGATTCCTAAAAGCGGCTGTATGAAGGCACCCTACGTGTGCACAAAATCTGCAAGGAGAAAATACTCAACATATGCATTAGACTTTGGAGTTCTCATTGACTTTGCTGCTATCAGGATTCCCTTTAGGTGCTGTGACAAATTTGCTCTCAAAAAAACATCAAAACGCATGATTTTTTATTGGTTTCATAACAAAACATACAACAAAATCTAAGCATTGCCTTGTTTAACAGAATGACAGGATGAGATCATTTACCTATAACATTACATTTAAAAGCTTATAACAAACCCTAAAGCAAGGAAAAATATTAGAACATTGAGCTTCTCTATTACACATGCTGATTCATTAGAACTGTGTCTCCCCAACTTCCCCTTACTTGAGAAAATTAGGAAAAGTGGCGCAAATCTGTCTAAAACATCTGGTTGAACAAAGTTGCCAAAATTTGCCAAGGTGAACTAAAAAAAAGATGAAAAAGAAAGACTTAAAATGTAAAAAATAAGAAGCATATAGTAAAGCGATTTTATTATTCCAGAAAACTGTAGAAACCACAGTGATGAATGTGTCTAAATATTCTCCATGAAATAATAATTCAGGAAGTTCTTTTATTTCTCTGTGTTGTGCCGTTCCCATTTTCCCTCCTTGAAATGTAGGAATAAATTTACAACTGGTTGAAGGAATCTGTCTGCAGGTTTTTGCTACCTTATCTGAGAGCAGCATGATGTAGGAAATGAAACCCTGAATCCAATGATGTGGCACTTAGATTACTGGGTTCAGTGGTTCTGACACAATCCAAGCTTTTAAGGTACAGTCACACGCGGCAATATTGCTAGGCAATTTCACTGGCAGTTTGCTGGTTACAGTGGACACATTGTTCCATTTGTACACAGCAGCAAAATAGAACAATGTGTCCTTTATTTCACTGCAACCAGCAAATTGCCAGTGAAATTGCCTAGCAATATTGCTGTGTGTGACGGTACTTTTATGGTGGGTTTACACGCTCCAACGTCGGTCCGATATTGGATCCCACGCGCGCGGAGCGCACATTTTGTGCCCGGATTTCAAAGAATCGCATCGGAGGTTTACACAGCGCGATATCGTGATACAACGTCCCTACGATGTCTACGCCCCCGACCCAGGAACGACCATTTAACATGGGAGTGAATGGGGGACATTGTACTGCACATCAGAGTTGGGCTGTCACACAGCACGATCCGGCTCCAATGTCCATTCAATATCGGAGCATTGAATAGCACGCTCATTCGATCCCCGATATCGGTTTGCCATCGTACCTGCACCGTATTTGACGTTCACACCATACAACACATGAACGATATCGGGTCCAACGCACGAACCACGTGACTTTTGGTCGGAGTTGGACGCCGATATCAGGACGTGTAAACACACCATTAGATTTAGCAATGCAGCAGAGTTGAGAAAGCTGCCCCCGCCCTCTCCAGACTCCTCATGTTCATTTCTATAGACTAGCGAGCGAGTTGCTAATCACAGAGGGGGCATGGTCTCACACACTGCTGTGTCCCAGCAATGATACGCTACTGGTGCTAAAATATATGTGTTGCCCCTACGGACTGGTCGCCATAGTGACGCTGCACCTACTCCACAGATGTGGTGTCACTTTTCTCAGGTGAAAGGGGTCACAAAATCAAGACTCAGACTTGCACACAACACCATCCTGATTCCAGGCCGGGGGGGGTTCGGGTGGACTTTTTTGAGGGAGGGCCCCATCTCTTGGCTAGATGAGGGGTAAGCGAGAGTTAGAGAAGGAGAACGTCGGAGGAAGGTGTCCAGAGGAGACGCAGGGGGGACATGTACCTCGAGTCTGGCCCGACCTGAGTTGGGCAGAGGGACAGGTTGCTTGAGGGGACTGGTGCCGATCTGGTGGGAGTGCAGCAGGCCTCAGCCAGTAAAACTGGAGGCCATCTTTTCTGTAGGAGCAGTGGCTACCAATTGTGGATCATCGCCTGGACGGTGGCTAGACCTAGGGTTAGGTGACATGCTGACTCAGTCGCCCAACAATGCCCACCGCCATCAGCCCGGGACCCTATTTACGAAGGTGTTGGGAAGGAGGGAGAGTAATCAGCGCAGGGAAGAGCAACCAGGAATGGCTATAAAAGGTGTCTTGGTGGAGTGCTCTTGATCATCAGAGAACTAACCTGGCTGCGCTTTGGAGGAGCACAGCACCCGGCTGGGTGAACTTGACCGATGATCAAGTAAAGGTAACGGATTGCAAGAACTGTGTTTGCCTCCTTTTCTCTTGTCCCTTGGCCTTTTCATAACTGCCACCCTAATAGACTGTCTACACCATCCCTGGGCCTAGCTCCACCTGTGGGGACCTTTACCATCCTGGCTGCAGTATCATCTGCCCCAACGGTCATATCCTGCAGCGTCGGCCACCCCTGGCCGAGTACCACAGGTGATGTCATGAACTATCCCCTGTAAATAATCCCCTTTTACTGCACGCCCAGGGCCACGGAGCCGGGTCACCGCCATGTGACCTCCCAAGCACCGACCGACCCAGTTACCGAGTACCCCCGGACCTTGTGGCCGATGCACATACATTCCAGGTAAACAACACCATACAGTGCCAGAAGAGGTGCATGGATGAAATCTCTGTGTTAACCCTTACAGTATCCTATCTGCATTACATATCTGACAGATTCACTTTAAAAGGATGTGTCCCTGCACACTGACACTATTCAACCAGAGCTGACAGATTATACAAGAACACACCTAGTAACACATAGCTGTTGATTTATTTTCTAGGAGGAATAGCAATGTGTAATTGTTATAAAAAATGCTCTACAATTCTCACATTATGGGAAATATGAGTATGTGTTAAAACAGACATGTCAGGAGAGCTGACAGATGCTATATAAAGTGGTTGTATGAGTGTAAAACAGCATGGCTGATTTTTTTCCCCCCGGAAACGGCCTTACTCTTGCCCATAGATAACATTTGATATTGCAGCTTCGCCAATGTAAGAAGTAGGGGTTAGCTTCAATACCTGGTGATAAACTTGAACAAGAGTGGCGCTGTTGTCAAAAATGACAGTCAGATTTTAATTAAATTAAACACCTTTTAAATTGCTAAAACCATCCACTTTGAGCCATGGCAATAATAGAAAAGGTACCTGAGCTGGACAAGGGGAGGCCAATAGTTATAGGAGTGTAGAACAGTTTTTCCTGTAGACTGATGAGGTCCAAAAAAAACAGTATTATAAATTACTTGTGCTGAGTTGGAGGCACTGTTGCAAATTTTGTATTGGTATCCAGAATTTTTAAAGGAGTGTACTGTTCCCCATCTTCCCAGCTTTCTGCTTGCTGGGGGCGATGCAGTCCAGATTGACACTTCAGACCAGCGTCATTGTTGCACTGCTAGCCCAAACTGTGCAGTCTAAGATGTGGCTAGCAGAGGTAACTTTGCCTCTGCGGCATTGAAGGAGCGCAGTGGGACTGAAGCCGGTTAGCTATAAAGTAGCACTTATAGGCTCTTCAGAGAAAAGCTTGTAAGCACAGCACCGTTTGCCTAAGAGATTGACAACCACTGATAGACTGCAGAGGTGGTCAGTAACCTAGGCAATGAGTGGTAAACAACAAAATTAACAATCCCTCTGTTCTTTAAAAAGGATAAGAATATTAATAATGAATATATAGAGATGAGCAAACCTGCCAATTTTGTGGTTTCAGACTTTTTTTTAAAATTTGTGTTGGGGGCCAGACGTGACTCAAAATTGAGTCCTTGAGTCCTAAACCCAAACTTGGTTTTAAAGTCGTGAGATGGGGGTGGGGGGCTGTAAAAAGAAAGAAGATAATGATTAACCATAAGCGTTATACTTACCGGCAACCGCTGCTTGAACTTCTGGGGCCGCACATTAACTTCAAGAGTATTCACTACAGAGGGGCACAACAGCCTACCACAAATGCTGTCACGGAGAATGGACATCTGTGATTGGCTGTTGGAGTAATCTGGAATCAGCCCACACATTCTAGAATGGTAGAATGGCAAACATGCTTATTTTACAAGCCCTTGACAATTTACCATTTATTACTTGCTTCCCCCTAGCGTTCTATCCTACATATCTGCCATACCAGGAATTGGTAAAAGTTATAAACAAAATTTGAATAGTTCCATGAACTCCATTCCTTATGGAAGTAAGATTTAAGTAGGGAAAAAATAAAACCATGTCTGAGCAAAAAAAAAAACATTTGTCAACCCACGGCCAAGACTTTACTTAACAACTGTCATAAAGTCATGAGAACGAGAGGAGCTTGTTTTCTCATCTTTATTTGCACAGTAATAGATTTTCCTCTTACTCATTTTCTAAATTCTGTAACGTTTCAGAAATAATTTTGGTCATGACTTATAATTGATTTTATTCCTTTTAAGAGAGTGACTCATTTACTAAGACTGTAAAGACTAACATGTTTAATGGCTTGTGGAACATTACATGTGTTTGCGTGATGAATCTGCTTGTCTTTTGTTTAATTTTCCATCATCTGGAAGCGTGTGACGTGATCTGGTCATTGACATGCTAATGACATATGCTTACTATCCTCGAGTAGCTCGAAGATCTCATTAGAAACACAGGCCAGTGATGTTACATTGTATTACAGCAAATAGGATACAAAAACATTTTCTGGAAAAAAAAATTCCATTGATGTCTATTTCTTGACACAGTTGTAGTATTTTGTTTCCTTCGCTAACTTCTATTGCCTGACTTTTCTTTTTGCCATTGGGTCACCTTGCACTGCCACACCACAAACCATGAAAGCGAATGGCCCTCCTTTTAGAAAAAAACAAACAAACGCAAAGCGGTCACCTACTTCTTTTTTATTGATGGTCTATCCTCAGGATATGACCATCAATATATGATCAGTTGGGGTGTGACAGCTGTTACCAGCAGTAGACAGATGTTCTCGGATGCTGTCAAAACACAGATGCTCTGTTATTACTATAGTGGCCAACTTAGGGTACTTTCACATCAGCGGTTTTTGCCGATCGCGGCAGATGCGGTGAAAAAAACGCATCTGCCCCGATTACCGCATAACCGCTGCACTTGCGGCACAGTTGCGGCAAGCCCCATAGAATGTCTCTGCGGGCTTGCGGCAGGTGCGGCAAGTGCGGTATTGACACTTGCCGCAGGTGCGGCCGCAAAAAAAACACGGCTGACCGCGGGTTTTTTCGCGGCCGCACCTGCTGCAAGTGCCGAAACTGCACTTGTCGCACCTGCCGAACGCTTACTGCAAACCCCATAGACATTGCAGGGGGCTTGCCGCAACTGTGCCACAAGTGCAGCGGTTATGCGTTAATCGCTGCAGATGCGGTTTTTTCAACAGCAAAAAACACTGATGTGAAAGCAGCCTTACCCGGCTGTGGCCAGTAAAGTTTTGACAGAGCTGCTGTGTTCCAGCAGCGTCTGAGAACTTCTGGTTGCCAGCATAGTTGGTAATAGCTAATTAACTGGGGTGCTAGGTGTTACAACCCCATCGATAAGGTAGTGATGGCCTATCCAAGCCATCAATAAGAAAGGGGAGGCCAACCTCTGCAAATCTAACTTTTTTGTAATCCTTTACAAACTTTTTAAAAATAATTTCTGGAAACTACCCACAGTTTTCTGTGGCTACCCTCGATAACAGACATATCGCTATATATTGGTGTCTAAACAGTATATGACAAATATTAAAAAGAGTTTAACTACAGAAGCCAGTATCCCGAATCAAATTAAGCACTTATTACTACTGTTAGTTCTCACCATTACATCAACTCATCCTTGGATAGTCCTGACCGACACACCAGGTTCTTACATCTGGACTCTTATACACTTATGCAGTGGTGACTATTGATGTAAAGATTGTCAGAGGCTGGTGGCTCCAAAAAAATCTTACCCTGAACAGACTTAGCATTGGCCTCTTTGGCAGATCCAAAAGAAATACCTACCTTCATCCTTTAACCCCTATAGAGGGATCTTTATTCACAATGGGGTTCCCCTAGCTTGATTCCACTTATTGGCTGTTGGCCAGAAAGTGAACCTGAGGTGAGGGATAGTCAAATTTCATGGATCAGTAACTAGAATGATGAAACAAAGAACTGAATCAGATATCAAAAGCCAAAGTCAGGGGAATACAAATTCAATCAGTCCACTGTCAGAATGAGGGGGATAACAGAATCAGGTCAAGGTAGAAGACAGGTCAATATAAGGAACAGCAGGTCAAACAGAGAACCAATAATGTTGGGCAAATCCGAACTGTAAAATTCGGGGTCTGTACCAGACATCTAGTGTCCGTGCACATATCCTGAACGCGGGTTTCCCTAGGAAACATGTGTTACAGTTTGGGTCTGGGGGCTGTAAAATAAAGCATTTAATTGGTACATTTATTGTAGAGCCATTTCCAGGTGCTTTACCTGCCTCTTCCAGCTGCACTGGTGGGGGTGGCATGCTGGGTAATAATGGTGTTAATACCAGCTTTGTATTCACAGCTGGTACAAATCCCGAAATTCATGGCGTCACACCAAATTAGACATGGCCACCATGATTTTCCATGGGACACGGTAAGTATATTTTAATGATTATTAATTATATGCTTTATTTTACAACCCCCCGCCACATCCCACAACTGTAAAGTCCAAGCTCGGGGTTTACAAAAAGGTCCGGGTGAGTGTCCCGATCCCGAGAATTGGGGGGTTCTCCTATCGCTAAGAACTAGTGATGATAGTTCTATCCAAATACTTTGAACTATTTCATTACTCGTTACTCGTCCAACACAAGTCAATGGGGAACTCACTCTGATCCGGATACTGAAACATTTCAAAGTATTCATTTAGAGCTATCTGAATCTGAATATCTTACTACTCACTCATCACTACTAAGAACCAATGTTCAGGGAGTAATGTAGGTGCAATATCTGGAAAAAAAGGAAGATTGCAAGTTTATGTAGGGTGTAGTACAGCTATATTGGCTGCAGCAGGAAGATGAATACACCTACTGGATAACACATACAACTAATAGTCTAGCTGAGCTGAATCACAGGCTGGACAGTATCTGCAGACTGTAGCACTTGTAACTGGAGCAGATCTGGGTAGAGATGTGAAAGTGGAGAAGGGCAGCCTTTTCTCAAGCCACCTAAATCGAAATGTTTGAGTCCAGTTTGAGCCCCTATAAGAGCCAAAGGGCATGTACATAGATAGTGAAGTTCAGTAATATTTTGTTTTACAGACTATGTTACAGTTATTTTGGGTTACCCTTATAAAAATGAGCTGTGAATGAAGTTGTCAATGTGCAGGGCTGGATCTACTGAAAATCATACGTTGTGGGGCAAAAAAATAAGGTCACTCCCCCTCCTGATTATATAAAGAATAGATCACGGCAGAGCAGGTGACAGAGAAGACTGTGTGGCTGTGATGACACAACATGAAGCCCCCGTACACAATAGATACCTAAAAGCCAATTCTTTAGCTGACAGTTTTCTCTTCCTACCATTTCTGTGTACTCTAGATGAGAGCCACTACCAGACTGGTGGTGGATAAAAACCTCCTACATAATGGCTGCCCATCAACCAATCTACTAAATAGCGGCCAATGAGCATGGCATTGTCAGAGATGCCCTGTTCCTGACTGCAGTTAGATTTCTGGCATAGGGAATACCAAGGCTAGTCATGAATTACACAAGCTGTGATGCCATGCCCTTGCCATGCTCCCATCCTGCCCCATCTCCATCCATTTTGGCAAAGCTGGGAGAAACTGGCATGAAAACGCCAAAAGTATGAAATCTTTGCGCCACTCTGAGTTGTGTAAACATTTAGCAACTTTCCGAAGGAATTCTTGCAAAATTGCTTTGTTGAATCAGGACCTATGTCTTTTAAGAAGGCAATCATTGTGCCTTATCTTACATGCATGGACAAATGTATGGAAATATGACATGGATAACAAGACTAATTTCTTCTTTAAGACATTTTGTTGTAATGTGATGAAGCAAGATGAAGACATACTATTTTCTTTTTGTCCTAATATTCCCAGAGAACAAAAACCCTGTAAAATACATCCTACGTTTGAGCCAATTTAGCATGTGCAAAGCTGCAGTTCAATAGGTCCCGCTAGTACGGCCTGATGATAGAATTGTTTTTCATGGGCTCCTCTAGGACTATATAATTTGAAATGTCTCTACTGAGACCCGGCACTGTTTTTCTACTGCGCTACATTATGATATAAGACAAAACACAGATGTGAGGGAGGAAGAAACAATAAAGTTCCATGTTGAAATTTATGAGATAGGAATATTCAATCATTTCTTCTTACAGACCCTGTAAATTTTAAAGAAAACAGAACACTGCAGACGTCTTGTTAATGGAGCGTCAATAATGAGCCTTGCCCTAAATAATCCACACCGGCAAACTATCCCGTTAGCCGTATTGTGGGGACACATGCCCCATTTACTTATGAAATGTTTTATTTGGCTCTATAAATGTTTTGAAGCCCAAGAACAATAAATATTATCATTAATATTACTAAGAGGAGCCTTAATTAGAAATTAATTAGAGCTGCATTTAATGAGAGTCTCAACCTGTTCATGAAAATGCTTCCAGTCCCTTTAAGATCTCATTTAATAAGTCCACATCACATGTACATTGTTTTTTTTTCTCCATTGAAAAAAGCATTATTTCAATTATTGTTCATTTAAGTCTATTGGAAGCAAAAAGTGACACCTCATACTTTTTGGTGAATGCATTTAATAATAAAATATCTTAATAACTGCATGGTTCATTGATACAATTTCCACATTAGTTTTCTGCCATGAATTACCGTAAAGGTATCGTTACACAGTACAACTTATCAGTGATGTTGTTTGCGATCTTGGGAGTGCGCTGATTTTTTGGACACTTGTGCAACATCGCTGGTAGAGCTGTCACATGTCCAGATATTGTGGACAATTCACCAACGATGTTGTGAGCAGAGATCGTTCGCAAACTCCGCGAATGATCCCTGCTCACTGCTGTGAATGGGTAAAGTTGGCCGTGACATTGCGGTGTCACACCGAACGATGCTGCAGGTTGCTTAAGTTGAAGTTGACAGGTTTTCCTGCATGCAGAAAAACCTGTCAACTCCAACTTGAACAACTATCGTTGTTGAATCGTGCGTTTACACGCAACGACGCAACAACGATGTCGTTTCAACATCGTTCTTGACGTCACTTTTGAACGATGTTGAAACGTTTAACGGGGCCTTAAGTAAAATCAGTGTGAACATACGGATACTGAATGTATCCCTTTCTCCTTACTCCTTATCCTTGGGTCCATATTTAACATGAATATATATTAAGAAATGTATTTTAGCTTTTTTCTGATTTCTAATCATAGTGTTTCCTAATGCTGCTTTTATAATCTAAATAATGTAAATACATTTAAAGGGGTTGTCCGTAAGCTGAAGAAATTTCATTCTAAATTCCTATTTATTGCCCCAATCTAAACTAATTTCTAATACGGCTACATTAAAAATTCCCTACCCTTTCTGTCACGTGGAGAGGACAGTATTAAATAAATGTTCTGAGGAAAGGGATATCTGATTTGTCCCTTAACAACTGGGACCATGCGCTGCCCCCTTTTCCTCAGGTACGCCTAAAGGTGGCGAAGTCTGAGCTGCCAGCGTAACTCTTTATCCTGAGAAAGCTCTGGAAGTAAACCCCACTTCCCATCCAAAGGAACAGAAAAAACTTTTAAGATAAACTACTTTGAATATGTTGCTTTGCTCCAGATAGCAACAAGGGAATGGCACCAGGTCGGTGGAACTTCACACATCAGTGGATCAAACACTTCCACTCTCAAGGCTGGTCTAGGTAAGAATGAGCTATCACCGACAACAGCTGAAGGATCACATGGCTACTTAAGGAGAGATGGGAGTGGACACACACTGCACAAGCCTTCCTAGCACTACCAGCGAAGAAACAACATTAACCTTCGCTGATACTATAGAAATAAACGCCCAAAGTAAAAACAACTCAAATAGCTGTCACAGACTCCTGACACTTTCCTGACTACACTGTCTAACTACTATTGTTTTTATTTCCTTACATCAAGTGCATGCTGGGATACACAAACCAAGCATCATCAGGGAGCAGAGGCTGTGGTCACTGATGAACCAGTTATGCTTGTTTCAGCTTCTTGTTTTGTCCCTGCACTCTGTCATTGTGCACTTCGCGCAGTCACAGAGTGGTCTGTGTTGCCGTCTAAGATCAGTAGAGTCAGCAAGATAGAGTAACAAACACTGTAATTGCACATTGTCAGAGTACACGGCAGTATTCAGAGACATCACTGAGGGGGAGGCATCAGGTATTCTGACACAGTGAACTGACAGTGTGTGCTCTGTGTTGCTGACTCTACTGATCTGAGCTGGCAACAGAGTGGACACTATCAGTGTGCAAATTGCACTATGACAGCGCAGGGACCAGACCAGCCCCTGAAACAAGCATCACTGATTAATTTCAGGAAAGGGCTGTGTCAGTGACCACAGCCTCTGCTCCTTGATGGCGCTTCATTTGAGTATCCCAGCATGCAAATGAAGCATCATGAGACAGGAAGTAGGGGAAAAAAAATCAATAGTAGTTAGATAGTGTAATCAGTGAAGGGTAGGGAATTTTTAATTCAGCAATATTAGAAATTAGTTTTAGATTTGGGCAATAAATTGATAGCAATTTAGATTAAACATTTTTTAGCCTTCAGAGAGTAACTAAAGTTTTAATTCTTTTTATATAGTCTCGTTTTTCTTTAGTCAACTGGGTGTAATCGTCCCATACGGAAGAGCTGAAGACCACAACCAATTAGTTAAAAAACAAGAATTGTTGTGGCCCACGAATGGGAACAACCTGTTATATCTTTTGTCTGTATTTAATGCATAGTGTATTTTTTCTCCAATCAGAAAATTGTCTTACTTTTACAAGGTACATTAGACTGTGTACTAAGATTATCCCTACCTCCCTCCCTTAGTTTGTCTCTGTACAGGATGCCCCTCCTTTCTTCACCAGTTTAGTGTAGAGAAGCCATTACTGAAGACGCATGTGTGCAACCCTGTACAGATTATTCCTTTTCACCTATCGTTCCATTGTAACTAATACAAGATTTGGAAGAAAACAACAGCGTTTCGCCTGGTCTTTCTACAGCTGCAGTAACGATGATTTGACACTATCTGTCCATTCTTTGAGGATGTAAGTACCAGTATACAATCATCTAGTGATTAGAGCGCTTAAGATTTGCAGTCATCAGAAGGGGACAGAACAGTGAAAAGGCTGTGACCAGAATTCGTATATAGCTCTTAGGCCAGCGTCACACATCCCAATCCGCTTTTTTTAAGCCCTTAGAAAAACAGATCAGTTTTTTTAAGGGTGCCAATAGTGTCCCCTGAGGTTCTGGACGTTTTTTGGAATTTTTTGGAACTTAGTAATTTCTTCCCAAAAAATGCATGCAAAAAAGCATGCGTTAACGCATGGTGCCTGTAGGTATCATGCGTTAATGCATGCATTTCCCATGGGGTCCATGTTAAAAAAAGCGTATGCTTTTTTTTAATGCACCCAAAGGCCAGGGTCAGACATACCATCCGTTTTTGGCTTAAATCCGTTTTTGCGATCTTTTTAGGCATTTTTTTTTTAAGTCCAAAAACGCATATGCGTTAACGCCTGTGTGTGTGCATTTTTCAAAAATGCATGCGTTTTTTGTGTGCATTGATATAACACAGCGTTTGCTCCTGATGACGCAGCGTTTTGGGGTGCATTGGTAAAACACATGCGTTTTTTTAACATGGGGCCCTATGGGAAACACATGCGTTAATGCATGGTACATATAGGCACCATACTTTAAAGCATGCATTTTCGCATGCGTTTTTTTTAGGAAAAATGACTTAATCCAAAAAATTCCAAAACAACGTCCAGGACCTCAGGGGACACTATTGGCACCCTTAAAAAAACAGATCCATTTTTCTAAGGGCTTAAAAAAGCGGATTGGGATGTGTGACTCTGGCCACAAATGCTGCTAGCAGCATTTTTTGGGATGCTTTTTGAAAAATGCACACACACATGCGTTTTTGGACTTTGAAAAAAAAGCCGAAAATGATCCCAAAAACGATTTAAGCCAAAAACGGATGGCATGTGTGACCCTGGCCATAATCAGTAAAAGAACGTGTTACCATGAGTAGTATACTGCATGCAATCCAGAGAATGGATTACCTAAATAGGGCTGATAACAAGCCACAAACAGCAGTCTGCATAAACCTGCAGAAATAAATTGCTCACTGAAGAGAATAAGCTGCCACTGAACTGCACCCTGCTTACAAATCCAAAATAGGGATTATCTATAAGCAATTGTGAAGCTGCAGTTTTAATAGACTTGCAAATATAGCCCAGCAGCAGTTTGCATAAAGTCTGTAAACAGTGTGTTCTTCAGCCAAATTTTGCAACATGGTATTGGTCTCCCTGACATCCAGGAGCAGAACGACCCCACCCTTGTATTTCTGCGGAAATGTCTGCAACTAAAAGAATCTTACACTCCTTACCTAATCTAAAGCAGCAAGAAGAAACAGAACTTCTCACAGCTTGCAGCGAAAAGTCTAAGTGATTGACCAAACCAAACCTACATGGAAGGTCAGAGAGAACCTAGATTCCACCAAAGGTAAATCGTTACGCCATATAACATAACTGTGGCAAAGAGTGCTAAATCAAGTGACAAGTGAATGAGCTACCACCAGAGGGAGCCCTTGAACAACTCTACTTAGCATACCAGTCTTACAAAGACATTTGTAAAAAACATATCTCTACCCTGCTAAAACTAAATACGTCTGAATCTCTAAAGGAACTTCAGGACTTCCAACAGCTCAATGCTAAATGAGACTGCACTGTGTGTGACATTGTGGACAAGACTGAAGCAAAGATTGCACAAATGTCAAAAGCGGCATCGCACAGATCCAGGTCCGCTAAAAGCTCAAGGCACTAACTCAAATAAGGCTCATAAAGGTACTCTACTCTCAGTGAGCAGCTTGTAAAGGCACGTGCTAAAGCAGAAACAACGAAAGTACAAGCTGTCTTTGCCCAGAAGAAAGCAGGCATGGAAGCAGAAATGATAGCAGAGACTGCACGCAAGAAAGCGGAGATGGAAGCAGAGTCTGCGCGAAAGAAAGTGGAGACAGAAGCCCTAATGGAGGAATGTGAACATGCGGCAGCCATGGCCAGGCTAAAAGTCTTTGAGCAAGCTCTAGGTGGGAGCCAAGAAGGCAGCGTCAGTTTGTGTGAACCTGACACAGAAGACCCACTTAAGCGCACAAGAGACTACGTGCTGAGCCAAGCTAATCGAACCGCTGACTACTGATAACATTCCCGTTGGCGACAACACTTCTCCAGAGCATCAAGACGCCGATCTGCCTGCAGCTTTCAACTTTCCAGGTCAGTCCAATGCACCTCAGACATTCAAATCTGAACCACCTTCACACTTCAGTGCACAGCCAGACGCTGCATTTCAGCAACGTCCGTATGCTAATGTCCACATACAGCATATCTCGTAAGGCACTACACGCCCGACAACTGAGTAGTTCCAGCCCCGCATACAACAGAGATTGTACACACCAAACCGGTCGCTGGCCTAAGTGCCTATGCCACTTCGTACCTTTGCACATTCCTGAGTTAAGAAACTATGACCTACTCTAACAGCATTACTCAGCCAGCAAGTGTGCCCCCAAAGTCAGAAAGAGCAGACATGTCCGACTTTGCGAGGTACATGATTCGCCGAGAACTTGCCAACACTGGTCTCACAAGGTTCAACGACCAGCCCGAAAACTACAGAGGGTGGACGTGTACCATCAAAACCACAATCTGTGATCCCGGCATTACTGCTGCTGAAGAGCTGGATCTGCTAATCAGGTGGCTAGGCCCACAGTCTACGGAAAGAATCAAGAGACTCAGATTCGTTTACATCAGTGACCAATGACCGGTCTCGCAACTGCATGGGACAGACTAGAGAAAGCTTTTGTCAGTCCTGAAGCTATTGAAGATGCTCTGCTCAAACAACTATATGACTTTCCCAAAATATTCGACAAGAATGCTTCAAAATACCAGGAACTCAGCGACCTGCTGTCCGAGCTCCAGCTGGCCAAGACAGACACACATCTAACTGGCCTCAGCTACCTGGACATCACTAATGGGGTGAAAGCCATAGTCGCTAAGCTACCATACAACATACAAGAAAGGTGGATTATACGAGGATCAAATTAAATAAGACTATACAAAGTCTCCTTCCCTCCATTCTCCTTCTTTTGTGACTTCTTCAAGGAGATTGCAGAGTACAAAACCCACCTCAGCTTTTACTATGAAGAACCCAGCAGCTCTGTGTCATCCTCTAAGTATGAGAGTTCATGCTCTTATGACAGGAATCGCAGCGGTCCGGTGTCAGCAAAAGGGACTGAAGTTCTGCCTTCACTGACATCAGTGCCAGAGAAAGGCAGTGAAGGCGAGAAGGTAGAAGACCCAAATCCTATACACAAACTACCGCATCCCTTGAAGAAATGTATTGGCTTCAGGAAGCAACTACTTGAAGAACGAAAGGAACTCTTAAGGAAGTTTGGAGTATGCTTCAGGTGCTGTGCCTCTACCGAACACCTTGCTATGGAATGTGTCACCGCAATCAAGTGTCTAGAGTGCGACAGCGAAGACCACGTGCAAGCGCTCCACCCATCTCAACCCGACTCTATGTCTACGACTTCTCCCACCACAGGCTATGACGGGGAGAGTACAGACAAAGCAATAAACCATTTCGCGGTATCTTTATCGAGCACCAAGGTTTGCGGAGAAGTACTTCGCGTCAAGTCCTGCGCGTAGATTTGCCTTGCAAGGGTGTATCCCGAAGGTCATCCAGAGAAGGCAGTCAAGCCTGGACGACCAGAGCAACAAATCCATGGCCAGGTCAGAACTCTTCGACTTGCTCGACTTAAAGGGAAACACCTATCCCTACACCTTGGGCACCTGCAGCAGTGTTACAGAAGCCACTGGAAGAAAGGCCAGTGGCCTCATAATAACTGCTCTCTTCAGCTCCAAGGAGATACCACTTCCCACACTTTTAGTGTGTAACCAAATAACCCTTCAACAGGGAAGAAATCCCAATGCCAGAATCGGCTCTTCAGTTTCCTAACCTCAAAGACATAGCCACCAAGATACCGGCCTTGGACAACAAGGCAGATATCTTAATTCTTCTCGGCATAGACATTATACGACTGCACAAGGCGCATCTACAAATCTCTGGACAACTTGATGAACGGTACGCTCATTGCCTCGAGCTAGAATGTGTCATCATCGGAAACATCTGTAGTGACCAGACAAAGAAACCAAACAACTTCTCTGCTTGCAAAACTACCGTCACGTCAGATGACCACGACATGTCCCTTCTGCCGTACCGATAGAGTGTAAACTGGCACACCAATAATGTAATAAATGTAATAAAGTTCAAAACAATGTCTTGCAATTCTTATTTCTTTATTGAATTGTCACTTCAGTGAGGAAGTGGAAAACTCTACTGCCACCCTATAAGGGTAGCAATCCTTGAAGTCATAATCGACTCTTTAACAAGCCTTTTATTAGAGTTTTCCACTTCCTCACTGAAGTGACAATTTGCATATTTCCCAGAGGAGCATTGTGGCTATAAGTCTCCTTATCAGCTTATCTTTCTCCTTATGGCGGCAGGCAGATTCCTCTCCATAAGGTAGAAAGCTAGTTCACCAGACTGTTTCTTTATTGGTACTTCTTATCCTTAAGCATGAACTCAATTTTTGACATTTCGACTATTTCATCATAGAACAAATGAAAACAATTAGAAGGCAATATTGTACATCAAAAAAGTTACAACATAGAGAATTTGTTAGTACAAACAAAGAAATAAGATTTATGCAACAAAGTTCATTTGCCAATTTCCAATGAAAAATGAGAAACAAAAAAGTTACATAAATCATATATGAGGGTGTAAACCCTGTTGTCACCAAAGGTACCTTAAAGGGATCCTGTCACCCCCAAAACACCTCCTAAGCTATTAAAAGATGTCCCTAGAGCATAGTAACACTTATCCTACACTCCTTTTAGCTCCTAAATGCATATATTGAAAATAAAGATAAACGTTATTAAACTACCTCATTAGTGATGTTAATGAGTGACTATTGTATGCATAGTCACCCAGGCAGGCTGTCCCTCTTCCTAATATCACGCCTCAATAGGCGTGATCTTCAACTCACATTCAAATGCGCGCCTCCCCGCTCTCCTATTCCGGCCGGGCGCTGCAGTGTGCGGCTGTATGATGCGAATCGCGTCATTTCCGGCTTTGGGTGACGTATGTACACCCGCGCTGCTCTGTTAGCTTCAAGCCCCGCACTACGCATGCACAGCTGCAGTAACGATTGAGTTGACAATGTGTCCATCGTTTGGCGATGTAAGTACAAGTATAACATCATCTAAAAGACTGGTGATTAGAGCGCTTGGGATTTGCAGTCTTCAGTGGGGAATCATATACAAGGAAGAAAAAGCTATATCTCAGGAAAGGAGAGGAGCAGGAACAAAATTAAAAAACACCAGATTCAGGATAAGGGTAGCATTTATTCCAGGTGAAAAAAAATACGTATGTATGTCAATTGACACATCTTGCTAAAAAATGATATGAAGCCTCACATCTTAATTATACTGTTTATACTGTTTATTCTATTGAATTACTGCTTTTTTTCCCAGATTTGTCTTGGATCAAATTGATTTTCTCATGCTCTGCTCAGTACATACAGAACTGAAACATGTCCGACCTCATTTGGCCAAACTCGGTACCAAAGGATTATTCCTTTCTGGCTTTTATTCTGATGTTCCAGAAATCTGACATGCATTTTAACTTCCCTCCTCATGATTATTTTATCTCTGCTAATCAGAAACATCTTTCATCCTCTTCCATACAAGCAAGGACACAGCACAGCTTTTTATAATCTCTGTTTTTCTACTCATATATCAAGGACACATCAAACTTTGTCTATTTTTGTCTCTTTAGGGCTATTATATTATAAAGTCATGGCCAAAAGTGTTGGCACCCTTGAAACTGTTCCAGAAAATGAAACATTTGTTCAAGAATATTATTGCAATTACGATATATGTTTTACCATACAAGTTTATTTCGTTTGTGTGTATTGGAACAGCACAAAGAACAAAAGAAAAGTCAAATTGGACATAATTTCACATAAAACTCCAAAAATAGGCTGACAAAATTATTGGCACCATTCAAAAATTGTGGGTAAACAACTTTGTTTCTAGCATGTGATGCTCATTAAAACTCACCTGTGGTATGTAGTGATGGGCGAACCCATTGATGTTTGGGATTGGCAGACTCGCCCGGACTTTTTTTTAAAGTCGAGTTAACGGCTGGCTGGCTCAGTTGTGCACTCAGGCAACCCTGACTCTGATGTCACCACAATCACTGCCAAGAACCACTTAGTTTAGAGCAGTGTTTGCGGTGATATCTGAGTCGGGGGTCACACAAGTTCACGGCTCAGCTGTGAACTCGATTGACCTCCGTCATTGCACTCAGCTTGTCGCTGAATATGCTCTGCTTATGGACTACGTCAGTGGGAGGGTTTTTTTATTAATAAAGATGGAATCCCTAAATGTATTTGTGTTTTTATTTCTATTAACATTTTTTTGTTGTGTTATTTTTAATGTTTACTAGAAAGTCATGGTGGTCAGGTCTAATACTGGCCTGACATCATGAATTTTGGGCTTAGTGGCAGATGCTAATAGAAAGCTGGGGCTAACCCCATTATAACCCAGCAAGGCCAACGACACCAGTGCTGCTGAAAGAGCTGGGTAAAGCACTTAAAAATGGCGCTACAAAAGAATGCGCCATTTTCAGGAGTGATGTAGTTTTTAGCATGGGGGCCCAGAATGCTTGGGCCTGACTACGCTGAGAATCTCAGCCCCCAGCTTCCTGGATTTATCTGCCTGGCAATCAAAATATTGTGAAGCCAATGCAATTTTTTAAAATTATTTATTGAAATAACTTAAAAAAGGGGCTTACCTTTATTTTGATTGCCAGCCAAGGTAAAGTCAAGCAGCTGGGGGTGGCAGGCTGTAGCTGTCCATTTTATCTGGGCTGAGAATCAAAAATATTGTGAAGCGCCAATTTCTTTTTTAAAATTATCTATTTATTTTTACATTAATACGATGTCAGTCAATCTGTGAAGGGCACAACAGCCAATCACAGATGCTGTCACAGAGAGTGGGCATCTGTGATTGGCTGCTGGAGTAACCTGAAACATCTAGTGTGGCTCCCTGCTCACGCAGGTAACCACAGCCTTCCCTACGGCACAGCTGGGTTTCCACAGCAGGTACCTACTACATGCAACACCTTCCACCCCGGCACATTAGGGGGAGCTAAACTCACTGACTTTAGGTGAGATCCCCTATAAATACTGCTGCTGGGGGAGGAGTTAGTTAGAGTGTGCAGACGCTAGGAGAGCTGCGAAGACGTCCTGGTGCTCGGTGCCGCGGTGCGACCCGGAGTGGCCCTTCTGCCATCCAGCCAAGCCTAGGAGTGGAGACAGAAGGCAAGTAGCAGAGCCAAGGGAGCGAGGAACCGGTGGAGGTTCACCCAAGATGTACCGGACTTCGGGGATCCGCACCTGCAGGAACACTTTAGGACTGCAGAAAACCCTGGCACTCCGTGGAGACTTCATTCACCCAGTCCCCCTGCGTACCCAGAAAGAGGGAGCCAGACACCGTAGTGTGGGAACGCACAGCAGTGATCAGAGAGGGTAACCCATGGACCACGCAGGAGGAGAGAGAGAGGACCATAGAAAGTGAGGAGGCCAGTCGTGTTGCATACAGACAGGGCTTCAGCGACAGCAGGGAACCTGAGGCGGCCTTATACCCACTTGCTGTGGAGACTCACTGTGCACCTGGTCACCCGACAGTGCTGTGGACATCTTTACCTGTGAATACCATCAGTAAAAGGTAAAAGAGACTTTCTTCAGAGTATGTGTGTTATTCCTCTCCGTCCCCAGCCTCCCTATAGACTGCCCCACTGCTTCTTACCCTGGCCACATGTCCCACTCCAAGCTGCCCCTTTACTCTACGCTGCCCCGGAGGACCAGCTCCACCTGTAGGGAGCTTTGCCATTCCTGCCACAATACCGTCGCCCTCCAGAGGACTGTGTGGGCGCTTTTGACCCATCACCAGGTACTACAGGTGGCGTCATGTGACAATAACTCTTATTCCCTGTGCATAACCCTTGTTGAAGTGTCACCCAGGTCACGGGCTCAGGCACCGCCACCTGTGACATCCCGTGATACCCGAATACCCAAGGCCTGGGGTTCGACACTAGCATCTAGAATGTATGGGCAGATTCCAAGTTACTCCAACAGCCAATCACAGATGGCTATTCTCTGTGACAGCATCTGTGATTGGCTGTTGGTCCTTCTGCAGTGAACATCCTGGAAATTGATGAGCAGCCCCAGAAGTGCAAGCAGCAGTACAGTGGGAAGAAGGATGGGGGAAGGCAGGACAGTGGTAAGTATAGCTCCCCACCACCGAACCTGAACTGTAATACGGACTTCACAGGGAAGCCCGTGTTCGAGGTCCATGCCCGGGTACTAGGTTTTGGTTCGGACCCTGAACTTTACAGTATGGGTTTGCCCTTCACTAGTGGTAAGTAACAGGTTTGGGCAACATGAAAATCACACCTGAAACCAGATAAAAAGGGAACAAGTTGATTCAATCTTTGCAATGTGTGTCTGTTTGTGCCACACTAAGCATGGAGAGCAGAAAGAGGAGAGGAGAACTGACTGAGGACTTGAGAACCAAAATTGTTAACAACTATCATCAACAATCTCAAGCTTACAAGTCTATCTAAAGAGATATTGATGTTCCTTTGTCCATAGTGCATGACATAATCAGGAAGCCTGCAACCCATGCAATGCAGCTAATCTCCCTGGACGTGGGCATCAGAGAAAAATTGATGAAAGTCTGAAATGCAGGATAATCTGGAATGTGTATAAGCAGCCGGTTTGGGGGCCATAGCATTAACTATCCATGGACATTTTAATGAATTTAAATGCTATGGTAGGAGATTCAGTAAAAAAAGCTAGACTGCATTATGCAAAAATGTACATGAGTAAGCCAAAATACTTCTGCGAATATTTCTTGTGGACAGATGAGACCAACATAGAGCTTTTTGTTAAAGCACATCCTTCTACTGTTTACTGAGAACATAATGAGGCCTACAAAGAAAAGAACACAGGACCTACAGTCAAATCTGGTGGAGGTTCAAAGATGTTTTGAGAGTTGTCTTGCAGCCTCTGGAACTGGGTGCCTTGACTATGTGCAGTGGCGTAACTAGAGTCTGGTGGGCCCCGGTGCGAAATTTTGACCTGGGCCCCCCCCCCACCAGGGCCGGACTGGGACCAAAAAGCAGCCCTGGAAAAGAAGCCCCATCAGCCCCAATACGTAAATTTTGCTTTTACCCTGTTGTGGCCCTCACCCCTTTCTTAAAGAAGTTATTTGAAGAGCCACATGTGAATGGTTCAGCAGAGGGAATAATCAACCACAGCTCCATTTACATGGTGCTCTTCAAAGCTCCATTTCTCAGGATTGTGGGGTCCCAGTGGTCAGACACACAGCCAGCCACACACAGAGCCACAGCCAGCCACACACAGAGCCACAGTCAGCCAGCCACACAGACACAGCCAGCCACACACACAAAGCCAGCCACACACACATACACACACAGCCAGCCACAGCCAGACAGCCACACACAGCTAGCTACATAAACAGCCACCAGCCACACAGACAGCCACACACAGACACAGCCAGCCACACATATACAGCCACACACAAACAGCCAGCCACATAGACAGCCACCAGCCAGCCACACACAGATGCAGCCAGCAAAACACATACACAGTCACACACATACACAGCCACAGACAGCCACACACAGACAGCCACAAACAGCCACATAGACAGCCACCAGCTACACACAAACAGCCACACACAGGTTCAGCCAGCCACATAGACAGCCACAGACAGCCACACATCCAACCAGCCACACACAGCCAGCCACACACACACAGCCATACAGTCAACCACACAGTCAGCCACACACAGCCAAGCAGCCCAGCCACACACAGCTCCAGCCAAACACAGACACACAGTCAGCCACACACAGCCAGCCACACACAGCCATGCAACATCAGCCACACACAGCCATCCACAGCCATACTGCTGCAGCCACAGCCAACCCAAGCCAGCCACGTGGCTCCAGCCACACACAGCCAAGCAGCCCCAGTCACACACAGCCAGACACACACAGCCATCCACAGCCATGCTGCTCCAGCCACAGCCAACCCCAGCCAGCCACGTGGCACCAGCCACACACAGCCAGCCACAGACACACAGCCCCAGCCACACACAGACACATAGTCAGCCACACACAGCCAGCCACAGCCAGCCACAGCCACACACAGCCAGCCACGCAGCCTCAGCCACACAGATATATAGTCAGCCACACAGCACAGCCCCAGCCATACAGCCAACTAATGCATAACATTTTGAGGATAACCTGGTGTTGGTGAAGTCCTATTATGGAGACAGTATGAGGCACAGTATAGGACACAGTGGGGAGGGGGGCACACGCAGAACATTTGAGTCTGACCTGGCGTTGGTGAAGTCTTGTTATGGGGCACACAGTATAGAGGTGGGCGGCACAGTATGGGGGAGGAATCAGTATAAGGGTGGGGGGCACGCACAGTATTGGAGAGGGCACAGTATGGGGGGCACACAGTATAAGGGGGTGGGCACACACATGCACAGTATGGGTAGGGGGCACAGTATAAGGGGTGGGCGTGCACACAGTATGGGTAGGTGGGCACAGTATATGGGGCACACAGTATAAGAAGGGGGCACAGTATATGGGAGGGTATTAGTAGATGGGAGGGTATTAGTAGATGGGGAGGCACAGTATGGGAAGGGGGCACACAGTATATGGGGCACACAATATAGGGGGGTACAGTATATGGGGTGGGCACGCACAGTACATGAGGTGGGCACAAAGTATATGGGGAGGGCACAGTATGGGGGCACACAGTATAGTGGGAGGGGGCACACAGTATATGGGGCACACAATATAGGGGGTACAGTATATGGGGTGGGCACACACAGTATATGGAGAGGGCACACAGTATATGGGGCACACAATACAGTCTCTGACCTGGCGTTGGTGCAGTCCTGGTACAGAGTCTTGAAGTCTCTCCTGGGGATCAGCTTGCTGTGGTTGATCCCCAGCTGGATGGCCCCCAGCCCCCGCAGCACATGCAGACAGATGAGCTCCTGCCCAGATCCAGCACAAAGGACGCGACCCGCACCCTGTGCATCTCCACCATCCGGCATTCAGTAATGCCCCCGGGAGCCGGGCTGTATGCGCCCAGCAGCAGAGATTCCGGCGGGCTCAGCATTACAGGAGGAGGGGCGGACATGGCCATGCTCGGGCTCCCGGCCTGACAGAACAAGCACTGAGGAGGGGAGGAGGGGCGGGCACAGCAGCAGGGAGTGAGCTTTCTCTCACGTCCTGTCCTCCCTCCTCTCCGGCCGGCGCTATCGCGGTCGCGGTGGCCGGCTGTCAGCACGGGTCACGGGGCCCCCCGGGGGTGGCGGGCCCGGTCGCAGTCGCGACCGCTGCGACCGCGGTAGTTATGCCACTGACTATGTGTGTGCAAGGAATCGTGAAATCTGAAGATTACCAAAGGATTTTGGGTCGCAATGTAGTGCCTAGTGTCAGAAAGCTGGGTTTACATCCTAGCCTAGGTAATGGGTCTTCCAGCAATGAAAGAGAAATACTTTATTTTCTGGAACAATTTCAAGGGTGCCAACACTTTTGGCCATGACTGTATATGGGGGGGCGAGATTTCTTTGGGGTCGAATAGCTTCAAGTTTCTGACCAAAAAGATCCAGAAAAAGTACATTCTTTTGTTCCCGTCACTACTCACTGTTCCCTCTTCTATGACATAGAAATAACGTCATCTACACATCGTTAAATGATGAGGAAAAGGTAATTTTACCCTAATCAAACATATAATTAGTGATCAGCACAATGTCTCAGTGGTTGGCAATGTGGCCTTGCAGCTTTTAAGTCCTGGGTTAGAATGTGATCCAGTGCAACATCTGCATGATATTTGCATATTCTCTTAATGTTTGCATTGTACCTCCTCTGGTAATCTTCTGGCATCATGTTTCCTCCCATGTCCCAAAAAATTAATTTGGAATTTAGATTGAAAGTCCATGGGGTGGGTGATGACAACCTTTGTAAAGTGCTGTAGAATATGTTGGCTCAATATAAATAATTAACATAAAATAGATTGATAATAAATGATGAAGTTTCAAATATGCATACAGTATGTCTTGCTGATTTATGCAACCAAAATGTAAGATGGTAAGACTTTAAATGGAATGTGTCATCAGAAAATGAGTTATTGTTTAAATCAGATTTTTTTTCTGTTAAATTTATTTTTTTTAATATGTCTGATATTATTTTTTTTCAGTTTCTCATATCATCTATATTTTTACAGTATTCACTCGGCACAATACTAGATTCTTCCTATTCTATATAGATCACTTTTCAGCAGTCTTTTCAACAGATAGAGTTCTTCCAAGGTTCAGCCCTAGCATAGCGAACTCAGTTTCAAGCATAGAATGTTCATAATGGGAACCTGTCAACATCCCAGGGCATTTTATACTGTGCCCACCAGGTTATACGTGATTTAAATGGGGTTCTAGTAACCCCTGTATGTGCCCAGAGTGACCCCACATACCTGTGATATGAAGTTATATTCTGTGCACAGCTGAATAAAGGGTAAAGTCTAGGTCAGGCTGTTTCAGTTCTGCATCAGCCCAATACTTCATATAAAGGATAATGGGCATTTTATCTACCCCCAGGGTTGAGAGGCAAAGCCGCGGAGGCGTTTGCTGCCTTCCCATCTGACCTAGATGGGGACTATGAGGCAATCAAAGAGGCTCTGATTAGGAAATACAACCTAACCCCGGAAGTGTATCGGAGAAAGTTCTGGAACCTACAACGTGGATCAACTGACAGCTACAGTGCCTACAAGTAGTCTTCAACCCCCTGCAGATTTAGCTGGTTGACACATGTGGAATTAACTTGGCATTGTGACATTTGGACTGTAGATCAGCCTGGAAGTGGGAAATGCACTGCAGCCAAAAATATATATATTTTTTTTCTTTAAAGCGTTAAAAGTTAATTCAGAGGGTCATTTATTATTCAACCCCTCAAACCACCAGCATTCTGTTTGGTCCCCCTAAAGTATTAAGAAGTAGTTTAGGCACAAAGAACAATGAGCTTCACATGTGTGGATTAATTATCTCTTTTGCCAGCCTTTTCTGACTATTTAAGATCCTCCCCAAACTTGTGAACAGCACTCATACATGGTCAACATGGGAAAGACAAAGGAGCATTCCAAGGCCATCAGAGACAAGATCATGGAGGGTCACAAGGCTGGCAAGGGGTACAAAACCCTTTCCAAGGAGTTGGCCCTACCTGTCTCCACTGTTGGGAGCATCATCCGGAAGTGGAAGGCTTATGGAACTACTGTTAGCCTTCCACGGCCTGGACAGCCTTTGAAAGTTTCCTCCCGTACCGAGGCCAGGCTTGTCCGAAGAGTCAAGGCTAACCCAAGGACAACAAGGAAGGAGCTCCGGGAAGATCTCATGGCAGTGGGGACATTGGTTTCAGTCAATACCATAAGTAACGTACTCCACCGCAATGGTCTCCGTTCCAGACGAGCCCGTAAGATACCTTTACTTTCAAAGCGTCATGTCAAGGCTCGTCTACAGTTTGCTCATGATCACTTGGAGGACTCTGAGACAGACTGGTTCAAGGTTCTATGGTCTGATGAGACCAAGATCGAGATCTTTGGTGCCAACCACACACGTGACGTTTGGAGACTGAATGGCACTGCATACGTCCCCAAGAATACCATCCCTACAGTCAAGCATGGTGGTGGCAGCATCATGCTGTGGGGATGTTTCTCAGCCAAGGGGCCTGGCCATCTGGTCCGCATCCATGGGAAGATGGATAGCACGGCCTACCTGGAGATTTTGGCCAAGAACCTCCGCTCCTCCATCAAGGATCTTAAGATGGGTCGTAATTTCATCTTCCAACAAGACAACGACCCAAAGCACACAGCCAAGAAAACCAAGGCCTGGTTCAAGAGGGAAAAAATCAAGGTGATGGAGTGGCCTAGTCAGTCTCCTGACCTTAACCCAATAGAAAACTTGTGGAAGGAGCTCAAGATTAAAGTCCACATGAGACAGCCAAAGAACCTAGATAACTTGGAGAAGATCTGCATGGAGGAGTGGGCCAAGATAACTCCAGAGACCTGTGCCGGCCTGATCAGGTCTTATAAAAGACGATTATTAGCTGTAATTGCAAACAAGGGTTATTCCACAAAATATTAAACCTAGGGGTTGAATAATAATTGACCCACACTTTTATGTTTAAAATTTATTAAAATTCAACTGAGCAACATAACTTTTTGGTTTGTAAGATTTATGCTTCTGTTAATAAATCCTACTCTCGTTTGCAGTTTAAAGGCTCTAACTTATTTGCATCTTATCAAACCACCTAAATCAGCAGGGGGTTGAAGACTACTTGTAGGCACTGTATGTGGATTTCGTGAGCACTTTGAGGACCACGTTCCACCAATGGATTAAGGGACTTTCTGTTAGTAGCTTTGAGACCTTAACTGATCTTATGGTCAAGGATCAAATTTCTTCACATGTGCCCCATGGATGTAAGACAATTTGTGTGTGATCGAGAGCCACCTACTGCGATTTGAGGCTGCAAAGATTGCGGACCACTAAGTGGCCAACAGGATAACATCGGGATTCAGCTGGAAGGGAGGTAAGCCAAACGGGGACCCCCCTCCCTCTGCCAGCCGATCACCATTGTTGTCCAAACCCACCTCCTATGGGTTCCCGGGGACCAGATATTCCTCAGGCGATGCACGCCAATGCTTTTATGTGCCAGAAAGTGGGACATATTAATGCAATCTGCCCTGATAGGGAGAAATGCCCCATTACCACCATAAAGCCATCTGGGTCCCAACCCAAGGTCCTATTTGTGGCTGGCACTGATGTGAGGACTAATTAGAACTGTCAATCTGCCACTGTTGGCGATAATGTTACCATTGGTCTCAGAGACACTGGAGCACAAGTAACTCTGGTGCATCCCGAAATGGTAAACCCTGCAGATATCATACCAGGAAAGACTGTGTCGATCACCGGGGTTGGAGGGGTCAGCCCTGATGTGCCCATGGCCCGTGTGTATCTGGACTTGGGAGCAGGGAAAGGACTGAGGGAAATGGGAGTATCTGAGACAATTCCCACCAATGTGCTGCTAGGCACATAACTGGGGAGGATGGTATCCCACTATATCCCTCTCTTGCAAGTACATGCTACTGACAAGGTGGAAGCCAGTAACCCACCTGAGACCCTGTGCCAGGAAGGAGAACGTACCAATGCACAAAAGGGTACCCATGAACAGGACTGTATGTGGCCGCTGTGACTCAAGAACGGAGACAGAACTGCCAGAACAGGAGGGCCCTACTCACATCCAGGAGCCCCCTCACATCGCAGATCCACCAAGGTCCCTGACCACAGACTTTAAAGACTCAGCTTCAGACCAGAGACTGGTGTTCACACTAGGCCAGGGCGTGCAGACTGACAGCCAGAGCTTACAGGAGGCCCTGCTGACAGATGTCAGTCTAGAGAAGCTAAGAGGTCTTACCGTCCAACCCCCTACTGCTTCTGACAAAGAGAATATACTGGAACCAGGGCCGACTGTATAGAGGCTCTCCCCACTGATACTACAGAACATTGGGACTGTGAAAAGCAGCTGGTGGTTCCTTATCTGTTTAGGGAACAATTGTTGAGAATTGCTCATGAAATTCCTCTGGCTGGACATCTTGGAGTACAAAAGACTAGAGCTCACCTGACGCACAACTTTTATTGGCCAAAGGTGGGGACGGACATAGCCAACTACTGTCGATCCTGTGTAGTGTGCCAGAGGGTTGGAAAATCTGGGAATATACAGAAAGTAGGGATGGGCAAATACTAAATTACTCAGACTCTAGCGAGTCCAATGTAAATGAATGTGGAAGCGAGTATTGCAGCGGTTCCTCTGCTGCTGGACCCCATAAAGGGGTCTGGCAGCAGAGGAAAAACCTGCAATTCCCCATTTTATTCTTTAAAAGCCAGCAGCAAAAAGCCCCGTGCTTTTAAAGAATAGTTAAAAAAAACGGATTGAACCGGATTGAACCGGTCCGGTTCAATCCGGTCCAATAGACAGTCATGTTAAAGTTAACCTGATTGAACCTGACCGGGACAATCCGATTTGTTTTAACATTGATGTCTTATAGTACCTGATTGAACCTGACAGGATCAATCCGGGACAATCCGGTTCAAAGAAGTAGAGGAATAGAATTTACAATTGATTTTCATTGGACTCGTTACTGCGCGAGTAATCGCAATGAAACTTGCAGAGTAAGGAGTCGGCCGAGTATCCTACTACTCGCAGAGTAGCGAGTAGTAACGAGTAGATTCGCCCATCCCTAACAGAAAGCCCCATTGATACCACTGCCAGTGATTGATGAGCCATTCCAGCGAGTGGCTGTGGATATAATAGGGCCACTTTCCATACCTAGCAGCTCGGGCAAACAGTACATCCTCACAGTGGAGGACTATGCGACCCAATACCCGGAAGCTGACTGAATTCACAGCCCTAGGAAAGTGTGATTTTGTTGATTGTCTGATAAGTCTTAATTTAGGGGAACTCATCGGCCCCCCAAAATCCGGTGGGTGGTGGCAGTGTGTGTGAAGAAGCGGGGTGCACGGTCTAAGTCGGGGTGTGATTGATGCTCCCTTTCAGCATAAGACAGAGGTCGAGTGGTGGATTGAGTGAAAGGAGATAGATTAACCCTGGCAGGCGCAACCCCAAGTCACGTGCTGAGAAGTGAGTACGTGACAGTCTCATTAAGACCCTTCGGGACCATTGTGCACAGAGTGGTAATCCAATGGCACTCCCATTGCATTAACAACTTTTAAACATTTCCACCTTTAGCCCCCATAATAATATGTTCAATCCCCCTAACTATAAAGATTTTGGGATTGCAACCATGATGGAATCTGAAATGACAGGGGATGGTTTTTAGCTCAGCTACATTCTTGGCGTCTTTTGCCGCCAGGATGTCATGGACATGTTCTCTCCTCCTTACCTTTAATTGGTGGGAAGTCAGTGTCACATAAACTTTCTGGCATCCGCAAGTCACATAATATATGACCTGACTAGTAAGGCAGGAAATATACCGGTAACTCTGGATTGGAAATTCACGTTTTCTATCTACAGTTGGAAACTTTTTTGTTCTCAGTATATTCCAGCACGAGATGCAATCACCACATGGAAAACATCCCTTTAATTGTGTTGTTTACCCAAAGATGGCCTTTATTTTGGGGATCTAATGGCTACTTACCAGAATATCTTTTAGGCTTTTAGTGTGTCTAGGGGTCATTTGCCAATAATCCAAAAGACATTTATAAAGATTGGGTTTAATTTTGACGATGTCCCAGTGATTGTTTAGCATATCTCTCATCTCCTTCCATTGGCTGTTAATGGTGGAAATAAACCTAATTGCCTTGCTGTTCTTAGACCTAGATGAAGATTGCAAAAGTTGCTCAAGAATAGCTCAAGAATAGCCGCTTTTAATTAATCTATTTCTATAGCCTCTAGACTGGAACCTAGCCCTGACGTCCCCTGCCTGTATTTCAAACTTAGCATCAGAGGAGCAGTTCCACCTGGCGCCTCATCTCAGGAATTGACCAGCTGGGATGGCATTGATGGTAGTTCAACTATGGCTAGATGACACTTGCAACAAGGGGTTGGTTGATGTAGGTTTTCTGCAGACATAGTTTGAAGGAAGCTGTTAATATCTGGCTCTATCTTGATGTCCAAAAATTAAACCCCCTCCCTGCTGCGTGCGTATATCAACCTCCAGTTTAGATCAGTAATGTTCA